>ONZH01010006.1:0-21935 GCA_900303285.1 Rhinella marina | reverse complement strand
AAGGAAAAGACAGAGTTGTTTACCACCAAAGCAGGCACACTGGCCTTTTAATATCTGGTTTTAAACTTTATTGTTATGTCGGAAACTTATTTTGTCTAGAAAAACTGCTGTGTCGTTGCATTGAGTATCATTGAAGCTCAGGAGTGTAACTTTGTAATTGTTTGTGCTGAGTTCTCCACTCCACCTGCCCACTAGAAGGTTTCCAGTCTAGCTAGAATAAAATAAGGAGAGCAGTCAGAGTTGATTGATCGAGCACCCTGATGCTGGGTGCTCCGGTGTTCTGGCCAAACACTAAGTGGTGCTGAGTGCTCGGACCACCCGATATCATGGAAGTCAATGGAGAACACCAGGCACCCCTGCTCTGCAGCAGGGAGGTGTACTGTGATGGGAAACTAAAATGTGGACACCACTGAAATGTTTAGGGAACAGCATGAGGGGAGACAACCGAATGCATGCATCTTGGACACCGAAGTCGCTGCTATTAATGACTATGTCCAACTATTACGCCACTTTTACGGAATTAAAAATACCCCAAAACCCAAGACACATCGATCTTAGAGAAATATTGTTAGGAAAATATATTTACTGATGTAAAGCGCAAGTAGCAGCATGCCTCACCACGAATGTTTACACGGTCAGTCAGCAGCAGGCACCGCCCCATGTTTTAGACGGTCAGATCAGCAGCAGACCCTCACCCCAAATGTTTTTGAGTGTCAGCAGCACTGAACGTCAACGTGCCAGGAATAGGCAGAGTAAAGAGTAACATAGTAACATAGTTCATAAGCCAAAAAATACATCTGTCCATCAGTTTGCCTGTTTATCCTGCAAGTTGATCCAGGGAAGGCAAAAAACCCCGTAGGAAGAATTCCTCACTTTTAAGAAAAATCTTCCCAAAGAGGACTTGGACGATAAAATCACTGGCCCAACAGTGATCTAAAGCTGAGCGAGGAAGCATTAGAGGGGGGATGCGCAGCACCGCAACAGGCTGGAAGAGGAGTGGGGGTAGCAAAAGGAGAAGGGCAGGCCACACCAACAAGTGTGGACGATAAAAGAACTCATTTGCAACCCTGTGCATACCAAAATGGGCAGGGGCATGAACACTAGCAAATCCTGACCACCGACAGCATGATCTTCATGGCAGCAAGACACCCTAATAGGTTGGCCAAACGCCTGGATCCACAATCGGTGTCTGCGGGTCACACCACTGCCTCCTCTTCCCTGTGTTACGTGTAGCCAAGGCGCAGCCCAGATGCCTCCCCCTTGCACCTGGACCCTCGCAAACACCATCAGCGAGCACATCCAACTTCTGTTCCCAGCACAGCGTACAGATGTCCATACCCCAGGCCTTTGAACGAAGCACAATACCCAGCCACCCACCCACAGGCCATAGCACTAATGCACACCTTTACAAATTGCTGGCGCTGAAAATGTGCTTGTGGACCTGAGGCTTTTCGAAGTCTGATGGCGGCGGCATGTCCCTCGTTACGCAGTACCTAACCAACCACTATTTTTGCCGGTGTGCCCTCACCGCCTTACACCAGCATGTGTCCTGAAACATAACCCGTGCCCTGACCAACGCAGTTACTGGGAAGGTCCACTTAACAACTGACACATGGACAAGTGCTTCTGGCCAGGACGCTACATTTCCCTGACGGCACACTGGGTGAACGCTTTGGAGGCTTGGAGCGAGTCGTACCCTGGGATGGCACAGGTGCTACTGACACAAAGGATTGCGGGCCCTACTTCCATCAGGATTTCCGCCACCACCTACATTAGCGGCTGCAACCCCTCCTTCTCCTCCACCACTTCCATCTAGGAATTCTCATCTTGCAGCACCAGTCAGACTTCAGTCAGTAGCTGGAAGCAGTTTAGCACAGCGGTGGGGAAGCGGCAACAGGCTGTGCTGAAACTTATTTGCTTAGGTGACTCACACACATACTGTCACACTCAGATGTGGAGGGAAAACCACACAGAGCGTAGGAGGGAAAGAAGATTAGGCCTGGAAACTAAGGAAGGTAGATGGACACCTCCTAAAGGAAACCATGACTCTAATCCTGATTGACTACCAGTATGAACAGGCCTCAAAGGTAGGCGAGTTCATACACAGGAACCTAAACCAAAGCTGACCCTATAGGACCCTGGAACTAATCACAGGAATGAGTCTACCTGTTCCTCCAACAGGAAGGATGAACAGGAGTTCTCCCTTAGGCCAAACAACTGCTTCAACTTTAGTAGTTCAGCGGTTTCTCAAAAACTACACTTTTTTTGCCTGAGCTGCTGCTGAAGGTGCACATTTCCGAATGTCACCCTACAGCTTTCCGCGGTCTGGCAATGCTGCAGCAGCGCTTACACTTGCCAGCTCACTGACTGCTATGCGACCTGAGCACGCGCTGGAATTCTACCTGCTCACAATAAAGGTGGACAGCGCTGCATGTGGAAAAGGTTCTGATAAGTGGCCTAGTGCCACAACTAGGAGGGAAAAGTTTTGTAAAATGGTAAAGGAGTACCAAGCTGACAATGTCAACGTCCTCAGCGATCCCTCTGTGCCTTATAATTATTGGGTGTCTAAGCTGGACACGTGGCACCAACTGGCGCTCTACGCCTTGGAGGTGCTGGCCTGCCCTGCCGCCAGCGTTTTGTCGGAGCGGTTATTTAGTGCCGCTGGGAGTATAATAACTGCTAATCGCATCCACCTGTCAACTGAAAGTAGTTTTGTATGACTTTGTTTCTTGTGCTCTGCTAACAGACACTGTTTCACCGTGCCCACCATGCACCATCAGCAGCAGTTACGTAGATTTTTTTGTAGTGTATGAGCAGAATAATTTCACAGAATGAGCAAATGTTATGCAGCAGACGCAGCGCAGGTAATGTCACATACCTGTGCTGCATGTGCAGTATAACCTTTCTGTATCCTAAATACCTGACATCCAGTGTATTTTTTTCTGCCGTTATTCATATAATATATAACGTTTGTGCAATCAGGCACAGATAGTGTAGGGATAGGATTTGGCTAGGCAGGGCTAGTTGTTCTGTTGAAAAGACCCCAAAGTCCTTTTAAGGACTTTTGTTATATCTGGCTGCAATATTGTTATTCTTGATGGTCAAAATTTGTGCAAGTTTGCCTAATCTTAACACCAGCTGCGCAGTGTGTGCAGGACAATGTATGTTTCTCCTATATACCTGACATTTATTGCATTTCTTTCTGCCGCTAATCACGGTGACATTACATGTGCAGGACAATGTATGTTTCTCCTATGTACCTGACATTTATTGCGTTTATTTCTGCTGCTAATCATGGCGACATTAGTAATGTCGCCTTCAATAACTGCAGAAAAAAATACACAGAATTTCTGTTATTTGGGATACACAAATGTTAGACAGCAGACGCTGAAAAGGTGGTGTTAAGGTCAGGCAACCTTGCACAATTTTTAACCCACCACAAAAATAATACATTGCAGTCAGATATAACAATGGACTTTTGTGTCTTTTGAACAGAACAACTAGCCCTGCCTAGCCAAATCCTATCCCTACACTATAAGTCCCTCCTTGCGCAAATGTTATACAGCAGACGCAAAAGAGGTACTGCGGCCTAAATTAACGGCAGAAAAAATAGCAACGGATATCAGGTATATAGACTTTTGAAAGGTTCTAATACACACGCTGTGCACGTAGTGGTAGTGTCAGGCACACTTGCGTTCTTTTTGCCCCCCCCAAAACAATAAAAAATGCAGCCAGATTTAACAATGAACTTTTGTGTCTTTTGAACAGAAATACTAGCACGGCCTAGCCAAATCCTATCCCTAGGAGTCCCTCCTTGCGCAAGTTATATTGTAGACGCAAATGAGGAACTGTGGCCTAAATTAACGGTAGAAAAAATACCAACGGATGTCAGGTATATAGACTTTTGAAAGGTTCTAATGCACATGCTGTGCACGTAGTGGTAGTGTCAGGCACACTTGCGTTCTTTTTGCCCCAAAAGAAAAAAAAATGCAGCCAGATTTAACAATGGACTTTTGTGTCTTTTGAACAGAACTACTTGCCCTACCTAGCCAAATCTTATCCCTACAGTATAAGTCCCTCCTTGCGCAAATGTTATATTGCAGACGCAAATGAGGAACTGCGGCCTAAATTAACGGTAAAAAAAAATACCAACGGATGTCAGGTATATAGACTTTTGAAAGGTTCTAATACACACGCTGTACACGTGCTGGTAGTGTCAGGCACACTTGCATTCTTTTTGCCCCAAAAGAAAAAAAAAATGCAGCCAGATATAACAATGGACTTTTGTGTCTTTTGAACAGAAATACTAGCCCTGCCTAGCCAAATCCTATCCCTACACTATAAGTCCCTCCTTGCGCAAATGTTATACAGCAGATGCAAAAGAGGTACTGCGGCCTTAATTAGCGGCAGAAAAAATAGCAACGGATGTCAGGTATATAGACTTTTGAAAGGTTCTAATACACACGCTGTGCACGTAGTGGTAGTGTCAGGCACACTTGCGTTCTTTTTGCCCCCCCAAAACAATAAAAAATGCAGCCAGATTAACAATGAACTTTTGTGTCTTTTGAACAGAAATACTAGCCCGGCCTAGCCAAATCCTATCCCTACAGTATAAGTCCCTCCTTGCGCAAGTTACACTGTAGACGCAAATGAGGAACTGCGGCCTAAATTAACGGTAGAAAAAATACCAACGGATGTCAGGTATATAGACTTTTGAAAGGTTCTAATACACACGCTGTGCACGTGCTGGTAGTGTCAGGCACACTTGCGTTCTTTTTGCCCCAAAAGAAAAAAAAATGCAGCCAGATATAACAATGGACTTTTGTGTCTTTTGAACAGAAATACCAGCCCTGCCTAGCCAAATCCTATCCGTACACTATAAGTCCTTCCTTGTGCAAATGTTATTCAGTGAGGCGCAAAAGAGGTACTACGGGCTTAACAGCAGAAATAATAGCAAAGGATGTCAGGTATATAGTATACAGAGAGTATCATACAGCATGCAGCAGCTGCACAGGTGGCGTTAATGGCAGGCCACCTAGCGCTATTTTTAACACCCCCAAAATACAAAAAATGTTTGCCAGCTAGATAGAATAGCCCTTAAAAGGGCTTTTGGGTCTTTTCTGAGCAAATTCTATCCCTGCCTAGCGTTCTTCTGTCCCTACTCTATCTGTCTCTGCTTGCAGCAGCTCTCCCTGGCTCGGTATGAGCCGGTCACATGTCACCGGGTGCTTTATAGCACCCGATGACGCGTTCCGGCCAGCCAATCACTGTAATGCCAGTAGCTAACATGACTACTGGCATTACAGTGAATGCCAGTACCTTCCCGCTTCCCGGAGGGAACTCGAGTATGGCGTTCGAGCCCACGCGGTGTTCGGCCGAATACACTATTTCTATATACATATTTTCTATACACATGTTCGCTCATCACTAGTCAGAGCCTCTAATGTTCTGCAGTTAGGGACCAGTGTTTAGAGAGGAAGACTCTGTCAGCCTGCATAAGTGACCAGAAGAAGACACTGGGGCCACCCCAAACCCGGCCACTGCACTCGTTTCCAGGCGTTATGACCACAGTAACAGTAATAGTCCTCATTCATTCATTTACCCATGCTGGGAATTTAACTGTTTAAAGGGGTTGTTTCGCTTCAGCAAATGGTATTTATCATGTAGAGAAAATTAATACAAGGTACTTACTAATGTATTGTGATTTTCCATATTCCCTCCTTTGCTGGCTGGATTCATTTTACCATCACATTATACACTGGTCATTTCCATGGTTACGACCACCCTGTAATCCAGCAGCGGTGGCCATGCTTGCACACTATAGGAAAAGGCGCTGACCTCTCTGGTGGCCAGGACCGTGTGAACTCACATAGGCCGGTGATTTTTTCTATATGCAAGCATGGCCACCGCTGCTGGATTACAGGGTGGTCATAACCATGGAAATGAGCAGTGTATAATGTGATGGTAAAATGAATCCAACCAGCAAAGGAGGGAATATGGAAAATCACAATACATTAGGAAGTGTCTTGTGTTAATTTTTTCTACATGATAAATGTCATATGCTGAAGCGAAACAACCCCTTTAAACGGTTAAATTTCCAGCATGGGGAAATTAATGAATGAGGACTATTACTATACAATAATACTTCTGTACACAGTCACTAAATGCTGCAGTCATCTAAGACCCCTATTATCCTGACTGCTACCAAATAGTTGCGGTCTGAAATAATGGATTCTGAATCACAAATTGTCAATAATGTACAATGCGTCCGACTTAATATTATCAGAAAATCAGTCTGTGTCTGTTCACTGCACGTTGACTTAAAATGTAAATATGTAGCCTCTAAACAAGAGCGTGCACTGTAATACAAGCAGCACCCAAAGGAGAAATTAGCCAGTCAAAGTGAACCAGTTTATGGACCTCTGCCAGGGACTTATTAGACTGTATTTATTGCAGACCTGGATTCACTGCCCAGAGAACAACAGCTCCTGGAGGTCTCAGGATACGGCTAGCGAAGGCAGGCATTCCATTTAAAAAGCAAATACAGCCGCCTTACATTTCAGCTCCTACATGAGCCTAATATGCTCTGCTGAGCTCAGTACGTCGTTGGGCAAAGCTGACTAATGAACCTAGTCAACATGTTTGTACAGGAGACAAATTTAGCTGCTTTGATTTTGCATGCAGCCATTTGTTACTACATAAATCATCCCCTTCGTGCACTTACCTCAATAAAACACACACACAAAAAAAAGAAAATAAGTTTCTCCAAAAAGTAGGAATTGAAAATTGCATTTTAAATTACCCTTCAGTTCTTAGGAAAAAGGTCTATTGTTTGTTAATATTGCTGTATCAAAAATGCAGAGAAGAAAAAAAAAACAGGAATTGTATCTCCCGGGACCAAAATTATTTGCAGCCATCAAATCGTCTGCAGAGGCCAACACGAAGAGAAAGCTATCGTGGGGAAGAAAAATTGAGAGTTTAAAGGGGTTCTCCAAGTTAAATTTACTGATGACCTATCCTCAGGATAGGTCATCAATATCAGATCGGTGGGGTCCGACACCCGACACCCCCCGCCGATCAGCTGTTTGAAGAGGAGGCGTGCGCCGTATCAGCGCTGCTTCCTCATCACTGTTTACATGCTGGCCGTAACGGGGGTAGTGGTGAGTAGGTGTAATTACACCTAACCGCCCCATTCATTTCAATGGGAAGAATAGCTCCCATAGACTTGTACGGGAGCGATCCTTCCCATAGAAATGAATGGGGCAGTTAGGTGTAATTACACCTACTCACCACTACCCCTGTTATGGCCAGCATGTAAACAGTGAAGAGGAGGCAGCGCTGATAAGGCGCGAGCCTCCTCTTCAAACAGCTGATCGGCGGGGGTGCCGGGTGTCGGACCCCCACCGATCTGATATTGATGACCTATCCTGAGGATAGGTCATCAATAAATTTAACTTGGAGAACCCCTTTAACTAAATTTTCCTTGTTTATAAAGGATGATATAAAACGACTTCCAAGTAGTGACGAGCAAATCGATTCATCTCATCCATCAGAGTTCTACACCTGCAGGGGCGTGTCCACAGAGCTGAAGATGCTCCCCACTTCATTGATAGGGCTGCAAATCTCCCTGACAATCCTGCACCTGCACCGCTTCTCTGCAGAAGCTCTGCTCCACTTACGGAGCAGCAACTGTTCATGTGCTGGAAGTGTAGCAGTATAGTGGAAGCAGAGCCTCGGTGCTGGTGTAGTACCCCAGAGTGGGCACTGCCATTCCTACACTCTGATACTGTCACTAATGGCTAATAAATAATGTCATCCATATTTGATTCCAGGTGCTTTGATTTTGTGCCTTAATAATATTGCAATGCACCTTATGTATTTTATTACATGTAATTTGCCTGGTTGTCAAGCGGGTGGCAGTGTATCTGGCAACGTACCTTTAGATAGAATGGAACTTATCATTCCATTCTCCCCCCTTTTGGGCAGAAATGGGATGGTCGGTCCTGCTGCCTACCATGGGAAGGGTTGCAGGAAGCTGTAGACGGTCAAGAGTGAAATTGAGAGTTGGAGAGATGAGAAACACCCTGACTCTTTACAGTTTACAGAGTATTATGAGGGGGTAAATGGCTAAAGGCACTCCACTCAAAGGTACCAGAACTGTCAGAAAGTCCAGCTACCAGAATGAAGCCAGAGTCTAGCACAGCAGAGAAAGATAAAGCAGGGTATCCAAGTTTGCCTGCCAGTTTATCCCAAAATCTGCTGGAGCCAAGAGAAAGACCAAATATTTTCTAGAAGCAAGTTTATTCAAGTAAATCTGTTGAACTTATACCAAGTCTGGACTCTTATTCCACCAACTATCCCTCCCTCCCCCTTTATTGCCACGGAGCCTAACCCTGGGGAGCGATGGTATACAGGTACGTGCACCATGACACACCAAACTAATAAGATCAGCCCTGTGGGCAGCACGTTGAACTGGTGCATGACTACACAGATAAGCAGAGCAGGAGTGAAATTGTCTGGCCCTGTCAATCAAGCGGCACACGAGAGCCCCCCTCCCCCTTTCAGTTTTTGGGATACCCCCTAGCAAATGTAGGACTTGGTTGCTGAAAATTAATCGATTCATGCAAATTTATTTGCTTATCTCTACCTCCAAGACAGCATGTTACCATCAGATCACTTACCTCCCGTGAGAGATAGCAGAAAGCTCTAGCACTGTGACCTAACATTAGGGAATATGACTCATTTCATGTTACGTTTGACCAAAGAAAGTAGGCCCAAAGCAGAGATCAAAATGGGCTCCTCATTAAGACAGAGGGGCCAGGTGCTTGTTTCCATCTCCATGCCCTTTTCATGACCATTTGAGTAAGCCCCCACATCCCTCCTGGAGTCCAGACATAGGAGTCCAGATAGAGGAGACCTGCCCAGGTTCTCACCATTAACAAGTACCAAAAATGATGGGATGAAACAGGACTGGACCCCTCCCTCATCATGGTCTTCATAACCCCCATATTTGGATACTAAAGAGGGCATTGCACCTCTCCATGGTTTCTACTTAACATGCATGGAGGTGCTTTTCATCCACATCTGACAAGTTCACATCTGGTTTCTCAGAAACTTGAACAGAACATTACAGTGCCTTTTTTCACAAAAAGGTCAATGAGCAGATATACGGCATTCAGGTTGCATGCGTTTCGCTTTGTAATATCCCCTTCTCAAGTATCTGGCCCATATATCATGTGAACAGGGCCTTCTAGATGAACAAGAGCAGGTGAGATGAATATGCAGCATCCTGGGTCTGTCAATCAAGAAGGCGAGGGAGGGGCTACCAGGGAAAGCAGAAGGAGCAAGGGTGCTCAGAGTAGATGGGACCCGTTCTCGGTGCACTTAACTGCTCATTTGCATAAGTACTTTTCTCTAGAATGAAACAACGGATCGCTAACTGAAAGATATCATTACATTCAGCTGAGCTAGCCCCTCAAGGCGTTGTAACTGGTGAATTTCCTGGTGACAGAATGCCTTGTATTATCATTAGAGATAGCGAAGTTCTTAAAAATTTGCCGAATTTTACAAAAAAATTCTAAGGATAGGTCATCAATATCAGATTGGCGGGGGTCCAACACCCGGCACCCCCAGCATCAGCTGAATGAGGAGACTGTGCGCGCAGTGAGCAGGAAGAGAGACAGGAGATGGTACGTGCACACTGCATGGGCTGTCTCCTCATACAGCTGATCGTGGGGGTGCCGGGTGCCGGACCCCTGCCAATCTGATATTGATGACCTATCCTGAAGATAGGCCATCAATATTAAAAGCCCAGACAACCCCTTTAATATGTCTACAAAAAGGCAAACTACAATATTCTCTCTAATTTTACCCCAAAGAATCCCTAAGGGCTCAGAATTACTTGACCATTTGAAGGTATGCGGCCCAGATATTTTAAATGGCAGCTGGAGGTGTCCATTCTGAGTTTTGCTATAGGACTATGATAATGTTGCACCCATTAGAACATTCTAGGCACTTCCCTGAAGACACTGAATGTCGGGCAACCCTGGGTCAAAATTCTCTTAGGCTTTGTTCACACACCTGCATCAGAAGCTCTGTTAGAGAGGACTCCACTGCATATTCCATAAAAAATATCAGATAAATTAGGACAGCAAGCTGCACTATTAGTCTGGCAAAATATCAGACACAGTTATAATCATAGGGGTCCTTGAGGCACTGTTGGTGTCCCTCGTGTGACGAATCGGTCTTTGGCTTGCATCCCATTTTTCCTTTCCTACAGGAGAACAGAATCTACACTGAGCATGTGAATGAAGCCTAGTGATTGCTGTAATACAATTAAATTATGGAATACTAGTATTCTTCTACTGCATCTTTTTTCACAACTCTACGCTGTGCCATTCCTCTGTACTTCCCCCTAGAAATCTATGAATACATTGACAACCATTCCTCTAGTTGAAGGGGTGTATTCCTACACAGCCAGCATATATTGGACAGTGTAACACCTGTTGTCAATTTATTACATTTCTGGGAGGAATAACAGAGAGGCAGCAGAATTCTAAGAAAGGATGATCCAGAATTGTTATATTAAAGGGAGTACAATTATTTAATAAATCATATTGAGAGTTGACCCTGACTCTTTAAAGGCCAAGTTTAGAGGTTATCCCCAATCCACATGATAAGGGATAACTAACTGATCGCTGGGATTCCAACCGCTCGGACCCCCGCTGATCTTGAGAATGGGGGTCCCGTTCCCCCGATCTGATGGAACTGATGGAGCGGCAGGTTGGGCATGCACACTACCTCTCCATTCATTCTCTACAGCTGTATGCTGTACTTCTCTATTTCTGGTGGTCACATGAAAAATGATTGGAGTGGCAGGGCTCCCCATTCTTGGGATCGGTAGCGGTCCCAGCAGTCGGACTCCCAGCCGTCAGGCTCCCAACGGTCAGATTCCCAGCGGTCAGACTGCAAGCAGTCGGACTCCCAGTGGTCGGACTCCCAGCAGTCAGACCCCCAGCGGTCGGACTCCCAGCAGTCAAACTCCCAGCGGTCGGACTCCCAGTGGTCAGACTCCCAGCGGTCGGACTCCCAGTGGTCAGACTCCCAGCGGTCGGACTCCCAGGGGTCAGACTCCCCGCGGTCATACTCCCAGGGGTCAGACTCCCCGCGGTCAGACTCCCAGGGGTCAGACTCCCAGTGGTCAGACTCCCAGGGTTCAGTTTGTTACCCCGTCCTGTGGATTGGGAATAACTTTGGCACAACCCCTTAAACATTGTTTCACCTTCAACTTTCTATTCAATTCCTATCACAATCGAAGGGTCCTGATGCCACCATCTCATCCGCAGGAGATCAAGGCGGTCTTTGGTAGTCACCAAAAACTCAACTTGAACTCGCGGCCCCCTCTTCGGAACATAATTGTTGGTTAGCTCAGCTTCTAATATTTTTTGACCTTTTACTGCAAACGATCTGCTAATTATCCATACATTTGTCATCGCCTGGTAATATTAAACAACCGGTGCTTTTGTTTGACTGCATGATCCTTGTTTTCTGATCTGCATCTCCATCGATGGCCGGGAATGATTTTTAGTGCACAGTTTTTTTAGCCCTGTTGCTATGGAAACGCACGGAGGTGCGGAGATGATTGCTACTTATGATTTCTGCCGAGCATTGTTTTTGAATGCTCCATATTAATCACATCACGGGGATTAGGTATTGTCATAGGAAATAAAATGGAAGAAAGAGTCTTATTGTCATTTTTCATTGCTACAGCTACAGTCAGGTCACAGCAAATCTTAGGCTTATTCGAAGTCGTCTTGGTACGTACCGCAAATTTTATTGCAGCTATTTCTCTTGACACCGGGTATTACTTTGTATTCTCTAAAATAATTTTCTTTCCCCTGATAAGATAGTTATTATATTGATTACCTGTCCTCATATGAAGCATTATTAGCTCATGCGTCTTAGATCTTGCTATCCAATTTTTCATCCAGGAATTATGGCATTAAAGGCATTTATGAAAAATGATGGGTGCAATAAATTATTTTGGCCACTAGAGGGAAGTCTTAACAAAATCAGGGCGGATGACTATGCGGAGGAATGGATTTTCTGGCAGCTCAGTCCCCCTCCTATGTCTGTGATATTTCATGACATTATTACTTTTTTCTTTTAGATTGATTGCTGATTTGGATGCTATCTGCATCTGCATATAGGATCTAGCTCAGATAACCAGTGAGCGAAAATCCAATGACCAAAAAAAGAGGAGTACAACTTCAGAGGAGAAGACATAATACGATGGTTTTTTCACTTTGCAGTAAAATACCCTATGTACAAATACACAGAATGATGATCCTGAAAAATGATGTCCTATATAATCGGAAATTGGACCCCCAAACTATCAGGGGTTATTTGCAGTACTGGTGTCCTCATTCAGAGTACAGAGACATTTTGGGCCCTCTTACACTCCAGGACCCAGATGGACTGTAACCTCAGCACTCCCTGTAGTTATAGCCTATATCAGGGGTGCACCTAGCCCAGGGGTGTAACTGCCATAGTGGCAGACCAGGCGACTGCTATGGGGCCCAGGGCAAGAGGGGGCCTAGTCTTAGTTGGGATTATCTCCTCTTCTATTGGAGATGGAATCTTGATCAGGACTCTACCCTCTAAAGGAACAACTTTTAGCAAATAAGGCAGTGGAAAAATGGCCCAAGGGTCATTGAAATAGGTTTAGGCAGAAACCCTTCTGTCCTGTGTGGGGGGCCTGGTTTGATTCTTGCTATGGGGCCCTTACTTCTCTAAGTACGCCCCTGACCTAGCCTTTCTGCTGCCTGAGGCGAAAATTGAAACAGCACCCCCCTCCTGCCCTTGTATTAAAGGCATACTGTGATACAGTTGACTATAGAGAGATGAGCGCTTCCACAATGTAACTGCTCATTTCCCATGGCCTTGTCACCGTCCGCACTTGTCTCCAGATTTCGTTGCCTGAGGCAGTCGCCTCACCTGGCCTCATTGGAAGTGCATCCCTGCCCTATATATATGCTATATGGACAAAAGTATTGGGATAACTACCCATTACACCTACAGGAGCTTTTAAGACATCCCAATCTACATCCATAGGTATTAATATGGAGTTTGTTCCTACTTTGCTGATAAAACAACTTCCACTCTTCTGGGAAGGCTTTCTACAAAATTTTGGAGGGTGTCTGTGGGAATTTTTGCGCATTCATTCAGAAGAACATTTGTAAGGTCAGACACTGATGTTGTAGGAGAGGACCTGGATTGCAAACTCTGTTCTAGTTCATACCACTGAGGTTGAGGTCAGGGTTTTGTTGGGACCAGTCAAGTTTTTCCACTCCCCACCAGACCTTTATGGACCTTGCTTTGTGCCCGGGGGCACAATCTTGCTAGAACTGAAAAGAGTCTTTCCCAAACTGTTCCCGCAACGTTGGAAGCATACAATTATCCAAAATGTGATATATGCTGAAGTATTAAGATTTCCCTTCACTACAACTAAAGGGCCTAGGCCAAACCTGAAGAACACCCCATAGCGTCATTCTTCCTTCATCAAACTTTACAGCTGGCACAATGCAGTCAGGCAGGTAACGTTCTTCTGGAATTCACCAAACCTTGACTGGTCCATCAGACTGCCAGATAGAAAAATGTAATTCGTCACTCCATAGAAGACATTTCCACTGCTCCAGAGTCCAGTGCCGCCATGCTTTACACCCCTCTGTCTGAAGCTTGGCATTGTACTTGGTGATGTAAGGCTCAACCAAGGAAACTCATGCCATGAAGCTCAAGGTGCACAGTTTTGGTGATGATGTTAGTGCCAGGGGAGGTTTGGACACTGCAGTTAGGGTGTCAGAAGAGCATAGGTGACTTTTATGCACTATGCGCCTGAATTGCTTCCACTTTGCAGTAATACCAGTCACAGTCGAGGGTGGAATATTAAGAGGGATGAAAATTAATGAACTGAATTGGTGCAACGGTGACAACCTATTACAGGACCATGCTGGAATTCGGTGAGATCTTTAAAATGAGCCATTCTTTCACAAGAGGCATACTGCATGGCCTGGGGGTGGATTTTATACACCTGTGGCAATGGGACTGAAAGAAACACCAGAGATCAAAGATAAAGATGTGTGTCCCAATACTTTTCTCCAAGATCTACATGAAAGATCTTTTACACATTTTGCTAATAAGCAATTGAGGTGAGACAGAAAATATAATTGATGATGATATCATTGATGATGATGACCCCATCAGTGGCAACCACACTGAATTTTAGGATGCTCCTTCAGCCCATACTTCTGTAGCCAACAGCTATCTCTCCTGAACTCCTTCAAATCTTGCGAATATCAAAAAACTGGCACACAACTTTGGTAAATGTGCCCCAGTATGTCCAGCCCCTGCTGTAGCTGAGAGAAGATCAGGGACACTAAATAACCAAGGCTGTGATGGTGTTGGGTAGAGATGAGCGAATCGATTCGACGATTCGTTGATTCGTATCGAATCTTGGGATTTTTTAGCTGCGAAGCGAATCCAAATATTAGGTGATTCGCTTCGGCTTTGTACGCATTCGCTACGTAGTTTGTCCTAGCAATTATACGCTATTGCTACGTATAAGTTACTCTATACGCTGTAAACGAATTCAATTGATTTGCGATGCAGACTCCTCCCTGGTAGCCCCGCCCCCTTCTCCAGCGCACGAGGAAGACGAGGCATCTCAGGAAATTAAGATGGCGACACAGCGAGGTCCTGACTGGGGAGGCATGGTGTGGGGCACCGACCCCTATGAGGAGAAGAAACCGGAGGAGGTCTATGTCTCTCAATATGTCCGGCAGCCTAATAAGTCGGTTGAGGTGCCCGCTGAGGTGTTCACTCCGCTGGCTGACACGGCGGAGGCGGCAGGAGTTCCCGATCCGCCGCGGAAGGACTACTCCCTTCGTCAAAATTCTATGGTCCCCGAGGCTGCTTTAACCAAGTTGCGCAGAAGTGCGCCTCATCCCTTTTTTTTCCCTTTTCAGGTTATTGGGAAGCCCCTTGAAAGATGGTTTTTTAAGGAACCTTTGCTGCTATTTCTTTACCCATTTGAATTACAATTTTACCTATGTGGATTACAAATTGCAACTGAGTTTGGGACTCTGCTCCAGTTCTATGACAAGCGTCAGAAGAAAAGAGACTTAAACGTGTCCGTGAGCATACTAGGTAGGTGATATTTAAAATGTTTACATTATACATATAATGTATTTGCACTATATTGTTTGCACTAATGTTTTTACCTTTCAGCAACGTTTTCAAGTATGTTGCCCATTGTGTGTATTTCTTTACAGGTACCGCAACGTGTCCTCATATTCACTTTATAGTATTGTGGATGATTGTACTATTTCCATAGCCGGATAGACAGCACCTTACTTGTTCTACCTCAAATATACATACTGTCTCTAAGGGCGATTTCAGATCTGACCATTTACACTGGATCTGGCTCGGGGGCCGCAAGGTGTCAAAACGATGGTGCAAGCCTCGGATCACCTGCTGGATCACCTCCTTTTTATGCTGGTTCGGGTGGCGGTGTGTGCCATCGTAAATCGTAATCCTGGCGGTCCATCAGCCGGACTATGTATTTCAGCTGTGCAGCAGAGCTAAATGAGGAGGATCGTCTGGATGCCATTTTCGAATATTCGCTCTGCCTCTGAGGAGTGCACGCTGCGGCCTCTCGTTGTACGTGCCTGTGTATTACGTAATAGCGCAGACAACAGTACGCTGAGGATTCGTAAGCTATTTGTACGCTCATGCGTACGTCTTCTAAGAAGTTGCGTACATTTTTTAACTGTACGTTCGTTATTAGTGCGCAAATGTTCGCTAATAGAACATAATAACGTATATTTTGTACGCAAATACAACGAATCTATTCGTCGAATGTACGAATCTTAGGAAAACTTCGGCGAATGTTCGTCAAATAATTTTTTTAATGATTCGCTCATCTCTAGTGTTGGGTCACCATGATGGGTCATACTCTAGGGCTGGGGGAACACCCTGATTCTACGCACACCTAAATTTACAAATTTTTCTTGAATACTTTATTAACATGTCCCTATAGTTATATATTAAAACAGTGCAGACGTGCATAGACTTATTAAAACATCCCCAAGACTCGCTTGAGTAAATTACTTTCTCTGCATACAAATAATCAAGGTGTGAAACTGAAGCATGACGTGACCTCAGCACCAGATCAAGTGAACATGTCTGACAGAGGAGGAGTGACAGTGTTTTAACACCTTTTCAAATCAATGTCAGCCCCGCACCAAAACTCTACCCCCCTCCCCCGGGCTCCGTGCAGCAGTCACCATCCGTTATAGTGGGGCATGTGCTCTTTGCAAAAATCTCTGTTGTTGATTGGAAATTCAAGGCAGTGAAACAAATATGAACCAGTGCAAATCAATTTACTGTGCAGTCCGGGGGCCAAATGTGCATCACTGTGCTGAGCGTTCCCAAAGCTTCAATGAAAGCCCCAGCATCATATTTTACACTGGTATGTGCATCAATATTCTGTACAGTAATGAGTACAATGGATGCGGAAATGTTAACTGCCGAACTGAAATGCCTGGCTGTATCCATCATGGGCTATTATACCGGAAGCGTGTGATGAAAATAATATTTTATGCGTTATAACAAAATGGGTTAAAGCTAAAAAACCCTCCATTAATACTTTACACAGTGCAGAATGATTCTGCCAACAGCAAATCTAGAAGATCGATATCCAGAATCTATCTATCTATCTATCTATCTATCTATCTATCTATCTATCTATCTATCTCATATATATATCTAGTCTATTTCACATCTATCTATCTTATCTCATATCTAGCTCATATCTATCTATCTCATATCTATCTATCTATCTATCTATCTATCTATCTATCTATCTATCTATCTATCTATCTATCTATCTATCTATCTCATATCTATATATCTACTATGTATCTGTCTATCTATTGCATAAGTTCCTTTCCTGCCTCCAAAACAGCTCTAATCTGTCAAGTCATGAACTCCACAAGACCTCTGAAGATGTCTTACAGTATCATGCAGAAGTTTGTCAGCAGGGGTTGCTTGGCCTATTTCAGACATTGGTGGCATATCGCTAGGATATGTCATCAGTGGCAGGTGCAGGTCCCACCTCTGGGATCTACTCTTATCTCCAGCCCCCAAAGTGAAAGAGAGCACACCTAGCATGCATGGCATGCTCTCCATTTACTGCTACTATGTAGGTCAGTCTATATAAACACATAGTGAAAATGATTGATAGTTTGAATGGATTGATAAACTTAAAGGGGTTTTCCAGTTGGCAACAGTTTCCTTTAAAATAGTCATTTATGAAGGCAGATGTAATTTTGTAATGTATGTCTCTTACCTTTTTTTGCATCTTTATTCCATTCTGGGCTGTGGTCACATGACCATGTCCATGCAGCTCCTTCTTATTTCCTGTGATGTTATTTCCATGGGCAGGGCAGATAAGGGCATGTTCATGTAACTAGCTGGGTGGGAGGAGCTATAAGCTAGCTGGGCATTGTTAGGGGCAGTGATACGAGAAGGTCTACAGTACAGACCAAAAGTTTGGACACACCTTCTCATTCAAAGAGTTTTCTGTATTTTCATGACTATGAAAATTGTAGATTCACACTGAAGGCATCAAAACTATGAATTAACACATGTGGAATTATATACTTAAGAAAAAAGTGTGAAACAACTGAAAATATGTCTTATATTCTAGGTTCTTCAAAGTAGCCACCTTTTGCTTTGATTACTGCTTTGCACACTCTTGGCATTCTCTTGATGAGCTTCAAGAGGTAGTCACCTGAAATTGGTATTCCAACAGTCTTGAAGGAGTTCCCAGAGATGCTTAGCACTTGTTGGCCCTTTTGCCTTCACTCTGCAGTCCAGCTCACCCCAAACCATCTCGATTGGGTTCAGGTCTGTTGACTGTGGAGGCCAGGTCATCTGGCGTAGCACCCCATCACTCTCCTTCTTGGTCAAATAGCCCTTACACAGCCTGGAAGTGTGTTTGAGGTAATTGTCCTGTTGATAAATAAATGATGGTCCAAGTAAACGCAAACCGGATGGAATAGCATGCCGTTGCAAGATGCTGTGGTAGCCATGCTGGTTCAGTATGCCTTCAATTTGGAATAAATCCCCAACAGTGTCACCAGCAAAGAACCCCCACACCATCACACCTCCTCCTCCATGCTTCATGGTGGGAACCAGGCATGTAGAGTCCATCCGTTCACCTTTTCTGCTTCGCACAAACACACGGTGGTTGGAACCAAAGATCTCAAATTTGGACTCATCAGACCAAAGCAAAGATTTCCACTGGTTTAATGTCCATTCCATGTGTTCTTTAGCCCAAACAAGTCTCTTCTGCTTGTTGCCTGTCAGCAGTGGTTTCCTAGCAGCTATTTTACCATGAAGGCTTGCTGCACACAGTCTCCTCTTAACAGTTGTTGTGGAGATGTGTCTGCTGCTAGAACTCTGTGTGGCATTGACCTGGTCTCTAATCTGAGCTGCTGTTAACCTGCGATTTCTGAGGCTGGTGACTCAGATGAACTTATCCTCCGCAGCAGAGGTGACTCTTGGTCTTCCTTTCCTGGGGCGGTCCTCATGTGAGCCAGTTTCTTTGTAGCGCTTGATGGTTTTTGCGACTGCACTTGGGGACACTTTCAAAGTTTTCCCAATTTTTCAGACTGACTGACCTTCATTTCTTAAAGTAATGATGGCCACTCATTTTTCTTTACTTAGCTGCTTTTTTCTTGCCATAATACAAATTCTAACAGTCTATTCAGTAGGACTATCAGCTGTGTATCCACCTGACTTCTGCCCAACTCAACTCATGGTCCCAACCCCATTTATAAGGCAAGAAATCCCACTTATTAAACCTGACAGGGCACACCTGTGAAGTGAAAGCCATTTCAGGTGACTACCTCTTGAAGCTCATCAAGAGAATGCCAAGAGTGTGCAAAGCAGTAATCAAAGCAAAAGGTGGCTACTTTGAAGAACCTAGAATATAAGACATATTTTCAGTTGTTTCACACTTTTTTGTTAAGTATATAATTCCACATGTGTTAATTCATAGTTTTGATCCTTCAGTGTGAATCTACAATTTTCATAGTCATGAAAATACAGAAAACTCTTTGAATGAGAAGGTGTGTCCAAACTTTTGGTCTGTACTGTATGTAACTAGCTGGGTGGGAGGAGCTATAAACCAGCCAGAGCGTTGTTAGGTGCAGTGATAGGGGAGTGTCTATGTAACTAGCTGGGTGGGAGGAGCTATTAACTAGCTGGGTGTTGTTAGGGGCAGTGATAGGGGAGTGCCTATGTAACTAGATGGGTGGGAGGAGCTATAAACTATCTGGGTGTTGTTAGGGGCAGTGATAGGGGAGTGTCTATGTAACTAGCTTGGTGGGAGGAGCTATAAACTAGCTGGGTGTTGTTAGGGGCAGTGATGTAACTAGATGGGTGGGAACGAGCTATAAACTAGCTGGGGTGTTGTTAGGGGCAGTGATAGGGGAGTGTCTATGTAACTAGATAGGTGGGAGGAGCTATAAACTAGCTGGGTGTTGTTAGGGCACAGTGATAGAGGAGCGTCTATGTAACTAGCTTGGTGGAAGGAGCTGTAAACTAGCTGAGTGTTGTTAGGGGCAGTGATAGGAGAGTTTCTATGTAACTAGCAGGATGGGAGGAGCTTTAAATTAGCTGGGCATTGTTAGGGGCAGTGATAGGAGAAGGTCTATGTAACTAGCTGGGTGGGAAGGACTATAAACTAGATGGACATTGCTAAGGGCAGTCATAGGGGAGTGTCTATGTGCCTGGCTGGGAGGGAGGAGCTATAAACTAGCTGGGTGTTGTTGGGGGCGGTGCTGGAGCTGTGGCGGAGAAAGGAGAAGTGCATCATGGGTTTGGTTGGATACAGCAACAGAAAGTGCTACATACAGGATTGTAACAAACCAGAGGGATTGGTTTACATGGTGAGAATGGGTCAGTATAGACCATACTGAAAAAAAGTACAGGGAACATGAATAACTATAGAGGCATATCGGTTAAAAACTATAGTAAACCCGCATGGAGCAGTCTGTCTTTGATTCTGTAGAGGAAAATCAGCTGCGGAACTGTTGCAGATTTTAAGGTGGATTTTTTTGCAGATTTCACCGTATGCATTGCAAAGGGTGAAATCCTCAGTGGTAATCTGCTGTATACATTAATCTGCTGTACTGCAGGTCAATTTACACTGCAGATTTTATTTTCGCAAAGAGTGTTTGAAAATGTCCTGCATTTTGCTGGTGCCCCGAAAAGCTGCAGATTTGCAGTATGCAAATCCTAGGCAGCATATCTGTGATGCATCTGTCCATGTAGACATACCCTATAAATAGTTGACTTGAGGGTTAGTACATCTTTATAGACCTGTGAACCATGCCATGGTGATGGTCAGAGGATAACAGCCTTACAGTGCCTTCTCAATATTCATATTTTCAGTTCCTCACTATATAGCACTTCTCAGCCCCTGTAGTACTATTGAACTTAGGTGAGGCCCCTAGGGTGCAATTCAATACCAGGAAAAGGGGGCTCCAGGTTGATTTTGCTATGGTCCCTTTGCTTCTTTTTATGCACCTGCCTGATTGTACTTATTACTCCCGGGATTATAAACTTACATTCATCCCCGCCTGATGAACTGCAAACCTAAAAGGAATAGCAGCATTGAAATAAATCAGTTCAGCAGCTGGAGTTCAAAGCTGGTGATACATGCATTCTCATGGGTAATGGCTGCAATTGAGTGCACTCACTCATACAGGATGTGCAGGGTCAGTTATGCAGTAAGGTATGTAACCTCTGAACCTACAATAACATAGGTGATTGCCCTATATTCTCTAGAGTTTATGGATGCATTTGCTGAGTAACAGAAGCACAATGCATTTCACAATGGATCGTCATCATTAGAACTTCCTCAGTAGAGGAGAAAGAGAAGATGTGAGAAACAGTTGGAATACCACCATTGCCCCAAGAAGCAGTACAGTGCTATTTTAGGTAAACCATTATGTCCAAGGATAACATCTTCATGGACTTTGTATGTTCTCCCCATGTATAACGTAAAGTGAATTAGAAAAATTTGAGAATGAATAAGCTTACACAGGCTATGTGAATAAATATATTAACTAAGTGATTAAATATACAATAACGCAAAGAAATCACATATGCACAGAATAATAAAAAGTATATAAACATCACTAGCCTAAATGGGGTGGAGACTCCGTCAATCATACTACAATCCATGGCTGTCTACCCCATTATAACAAATGACCAACACCCCAGGGTGTACAAGAGAGACAGGGCAATCATACTCACATCCTACCCTAGAATGGAGAGCCTGTGAAGTCTCCTGAGAAAATGTGGGTTGCAGAGTTAAAACCTGTTAGCCCCTTCTCCAGTGTGCATCACACATGACTGAGATCACTCAGGAATGTGGTCTTATCAGCACAATGGGGATGAGTACTATCTCTAACCCACTTCATTACAAGGGAAACTTATGAACTATTAAAAAGAATTAAAGGGGAGAAAAAAATCAGTCACTTAAAAATACACTTACAATACACCATGCTTGCATGGTTTCCTGCTATACTTTAGTACTAGAGATGAGCGAGTACTAAAATGCTCGGGTGCTCGTTATTCGAGACAAATTTTTCCCGATACTCGGGTGCTCGTTTCGAGTAACGAACCCCATTGAAGTCAATGGGAGACTCGAGCATTTTTGTGGGGGACCAAAGCTCTTCACAGGGGAAGTTTGCCTGAAAACCTGGAAACCTCAGAAAATGATGGAAACACCACGGAAATGGACAGGAAACAGCAGGGGCAGCATGGATGCCTCTGAGGCTGCTTAATCCCACCCATTACCC
>ONZH01010005.1:0-34553 GCA_900303285.1 Rhinella marina | reverse complement strand
AGTAGGGGCTCTGAGAAGAGCAATCTGACCACCTCAGGCATGCGGCGTCACTTGGAAGTCAAGCACTGGGCTGAGTGGGAGAGAGCAAACGCAATACAACCTGCGCCTGGTCCTGCTGCCACTGCCTCTTCCCCTTTGTTGTGTGCTGCCACTGCGGTCCAGACCTCCAGCCAGGACACCTCCACATCTGCCTCTGCCTCGCTACTTTGGGGCCTTCTCCTTCAGCCTCCCCTTCCCCCGCCTCTTCGCCTGCACCTTCACACTCCTCGTCCCATCAACTGTCCATCTCGCAGGCCGTTCGACCGCAGGCGGAAGTACGCCTCGAGTCACCCCAAGCCCAAGCCTTAAACTGCCACATCTCCAAACTGCTGGCCCTGGAGATGTTGCCATTTAGGCTTGTGGAGACGCAGGGCCTTCCGCGACCTGATGGCGGCTGCCGCACCTCGCTATTCCGTCCCCAGCCGCCACTACTTTTCCCGGAGTGCCGTCCCCGCCCTGCACCAGCACGTGTCCGCGTAACATCAGGCGGGGCCCTGAGGTACGCAGTCAGCGCAAAGGTCCACTTGACCACCGACTCGTGGACAAGCGCTTGCGGCCAGGGACGCTACATCTCTTTGACGGCACACTGGGTGAATGTAGTGGAAGCGGGGACGGGGTCGCAAACAGAGACGGCCTACCTACCACCCCCGCCCAAGATTGCCAGCATGCGGTTCTGATAAACCCCCCTCCTCCTCCTCCTCCTCCTCCTCCTCCTGTGCCTTAACATCTCCCTCAGCCGCTAGCTGGAAGCGTTGCAGCACTGGCGCGGGGAGACGTCAGCAGGCGGTGCTTAAAGCTCATCAGCTTGGGCGACAGGAAGCACAGCGCCCCAGAGGTGAGGGACGCCATATTGCAGCAGACGGAGATGTGGCTGTCGCCGCTGCAGCTAGGACCAGGCATGGTCGTGTGCGATAACGGCCGTAACCTGGTGGCGGCTCTGGAGCTTGCCGAACTCAATCACGTACCATGCCTGGCCCACGTTTTTAATCTGGTAGTCCAAAAATTTCTAAGACTTACCCCAACCTGGCAGAGCTACTGGTGAAAGTGCGGCGCTTGTGCGCTCACTTTCGGAAGTCAACTGTAGCCTGCTGCTAGCTTAAAAAAACTCCAGCAACGCCTCCATTTGCCTGAACATCGGCTGTTGTGCGACCCTGCCCACTCGCTGGAATTCCACCTATTCCATGTTGGCCAGGGTGTGTGAGCAGCAGAGAGCATTGATGGAGTACCAGATTATGAATCCACGCGTGCCTCCAACTCAGCTCCCTCAGTTTGCCAACCACGAGTGGCCATGGATGGCAGACATATGCGATGTACTGCGTATCTTTGAGGAGTCCACCAAGAAGGTCAGCAGCGAGGACGCTATAGTGAGCGTAACCATCCCGCTCCTATGCGTCCTTAAAGAATCGCTCATCGCAATAAGGGAGAACGCATTGCACGCAGAGGAGACGGGGGTAGGAGGAGACGCAACGGAGCTACACAGTCAGACCACACTTTTGTCTGCTTCACGGTGGCAGTTGCAGGAGGAGGAGGATGAGGAGGAGGAGGACGACGTGGAGGTGGCTGTGGAGATTGGAAGGAGGATGCTGGCGGCGAGGGTAGCAGTCAGGCTGTGTGTGCGTCCCATTGGTTCAGCGCGGATGGGGCGGAGAGGAGGCGGAAGAGGAAGAGGAGGAAATGGCAAGTGATCCTTCTGGTGGGGCAGTGAGGTCATGCCTATTCAGAGTCTGGCACACATGGCTGGACTTCATGCTGGGCTGCTTTTCCCGGGACACACGTGTTGTCCGGATAGTGGAGAACAAACTGTACTGGGTCTTCGCACTCCTGGACCCCGGTATAAAGATAACGCTCCTCTTTTATTCCGGTAGAGGAGAGGACGAATCGATTGCTGGAATACCAGAGGGAACTCGTGCAGCACATGATGGAGATTTTCCCACCCACCATCGCTGGCGGCAGAGAGGAGAGGGTCTCCCAGAGTCCCACAACATTGATCAGGCCCACAGCCACCAGGGGAACACTTCTCCAAGGTGTGGGACACGTTCATGGCACCCCCTCGTGCAACTTCCATCACTTGCGGGGCCCGCTATCAGCAGGAGGGACAAGTATCGGCGGATGTTGCGGGAGTACCTGGCAGACCGTAACCCTGTCCTCCCCGATCCCTCGGCGTCCTACACTTACTGGGTCTCCAAGTTGGACACGTGGCTGGAACTGTCCCTGTACGCCTTGGAGGTGCTTGCCTGCCCTGCCGCCAGCGTGCTATCAGAAAGGGTGTTCAGCGCAGCCGGGGGCATTATAACCGATAAGCGCAGCCGCCTGTCAACCGACAGTGCCGACAGGCTGACGCTAATCAAAATGAACAGCAAGTGGTTGACCCGGACTTTGCTTCTCCAACAGTGGAAAGCAGCCAAAAGTGAAGTGCCATCTGTATGAAGTGCTTATTTGCCTCTCACCTCTTCCTCCCTCCTTTAGGTCTCACCGCCGTAGGAATTGCTCGTAATATCTCAAAAATTTATCTCATTGGGCCTTAATTTTTGGTCTCACCTCTGGGTCTCACCTCTTCCACAAAATGTTTAAGTCTCACCTCTTGTCCTCCTCATATTTTTAATTTCTCAGGGCCTCACCTTTTTAACAGTCTCACCTCTTGGGCCTCCACAAAATGTTTAACAGGTCTCACCTCTTGGGCCTCCACTCCACACAAATTTTTAAGGTCTCACCTCTTGGGCTCCACAAAATTGTTTAACAGGTCTCACCTCTTGGGCTCTTGGGCCCCACAAAATGTTTAACAGGTCTCACCTCTTGGGTCTCACCTCGCTCCACATAATTTTTAACAGGTCTCACCCTTGGGCCTCCACAAAATTTTAAGAGGTCTCACCTCTTGGGCCTCCAAAAATTTTAACAGTCTCATTTCTTGGGCCTCACAAATGTTACAGGTTCTCACCGCTGGGCCTCCAAAAATGTTTAAACAGTCACCTCTGGCCTCCACATAATTTTTTAAAGGTCTCACCTCTTGGGCCTCCACAAAATGTTTAAAACAGGTCACTCACCTATCTGGGCCTCCACATAATTTTTAACAGGGTCTCACTCTGGGTCTCCACAAATTTTTTAAACAGGTTTCACCTATTGGCCTCCACTAATTTTTAACAGGTCTCACCTCTTGGGCCTCCACAATTTTTAACAGGTCTCACCTCTTGGCCTCACATAATTTTTTAACAGGTCTCACCTCTTGGGCCTCCACAAAATGTTTAACAGGTCTCACCTCTTGGGCCTCCACAAAATGTTTAACAGGTCTCACCTCTTGGCCTCCCACATAATTTTTAACGACGTCTCACCTCTTGGCCTCCACATAATTTTAACAGTCTCACCTCTTGGGCCTCCACATAATTTTTAACAGTTCACCTCTTGGGCCTCCACATAATTTTTAACGGGTCTCACCTCTTGGTTAACAGTCTCACCTCCTCCACACACATCTTTTAACAAAGTTTCTCACCTCTTGGGCTCCACAAAATGTTTACAGGTCTCACTTTGGGCCTCCACAAAATTTTAACAGTCTCACCTCTTGGGCCTCCACATAATTTTTAAGAGGCTCACCCTTGGGCCTCCACTAATTTTTAAGGGTCTCACCTCTTGGCCTCCACAAAATGTTTAACGGTCTCACCTCTTGGGCCTCCACAAAATGTTTAACAGGTCTCACCTCTTGGGCCTCCACATATTTTTAACAGGTCTCACCTCTTGGGCCTTCCCCACTAATTTTTAACAGGTCTCACCTCTTGGGTCTACAACATTTTTAAGAGGTTCTCACCTTCTTGGGCCTCCACAAAATGTTTAAAAGTCTCACCTCTTGGCCTCCACATAATTTTTAAGGTCTCATCTCTTGGGCCTGCCACAAAATTTAAGAGGTCTCACCTCTTGGGTCTCCACAAAAATGTTTAACACCTCTTGGGTCTCACCTCTTGGGCCTCCACATAATTTTTAACACGTCTCCTCTTGGGCCTCCACATAATTTTTAAATCGTCTCACCTTTGGGCCTCCACCACAAGAACCTCTTGGGCCTGGTTTAAGAGGTCTCACCTGGGCCTCCACATAAGTTAAGTCCCCTCTTGGGCCATAATTTTTCACGTCTCACCTCTTGGGCCTCCACTCCTCCTTTTACAAGAATTTCGTACGTCTCAGTGTATCTCCTCTTGGGCCTCAATTTTTTAAGAGGCCTCCCAAAATTTAACAGGTCTCACCTCTTGGCTTCCACAAATGTTCTAACAAAATGGTCTCACCTCTTGGCCTCCACAAAATGTTTTAACAGTCTCACCTCTTGGGTCTCCACAAAATGTTTAACACACCTCTTGGGGTCTCACCTCCACTAATTTTTGGGCCTCCACATAATTTTTAACAGGTCTCACCTCTTGGGCCTCCACATAATTTTAAACAGGTCTCACCTCTTGCCCTCCTCCACATAATTTTTAAGGTCTCACCTCTTGCCTCCACAAAAATGTTTAAGAGGTCTCACCTCTTGGGCCTCCACATAATTTTTAACAGGTCTCACCTCTTGGGCCTCCACATAATTTTTAACAGGTCTCAGCGGGGTTCTCACCTCTGGGCTCCACAAAATGTTTAACACAGGTTCTCACCTCTTGGCCCTCCCACACAAATAAGAGGTCTCACCTCTTGGGCCTCCACATATTTTAACAGGTCTCACCTCTTGGGCCTCCACAAATGTTTAACAGGTTTCACCAGTGGGCCTCCACATAATTTTAACAGTCTCACTCTTGAGTCCATAATTTTTCTCCACCTCTTGGGCCTCCACATAATTTTAACACGTCTGAACCTCTTGGGCCTCCACATAATATTTATGGCTCACCTCTTGGGCCTCCACAAAATTTTTAACAGGTCTCACCTCTTGGGCCTCCACAAAATGTTTAACAGGTCTCACCTCTGGGCCTCCACAAAATGTTTAACAGGTCTCACCTCTTGGGCCTCCACAAAATTTTAAACAAGGTCTCACCTCTTGGGCCTCCACATAATTTTTAAAAGTCTCACCCTTGGGCCTCCACATAATTTAACAGGTCTCACCTCTTGGGCCTCCCTCCACATAATTTTTAGGTCTACCTCTTGGGCCTGTACAAAATGTTTAAGAGTTCACCGCTTGGCCTCCATTAATTTTTAAGAGGTCCACTCTGGGCCTGCACAAAATGTTTTAAAGTATCACCTTCGGGCCTCCACATAATTTTTAAATCTCTTGGGCCTGCACAAAATGTTTAAGAGGTCTCACCTCTTGGGCCTCCACATAATTTTTAACACGTCTCACCCTGGGGCCTGCCACAAATGTTTAAGAGGTCCTTCACCTCTTGGCCTCCACATAATTTTTAACACGTCTCACCCTTGGGCCTCCACATAATTTTTAACACGTCTCACCTCTTGGCCTCCACATAATTTTTAACGTCTCTCCTCTTGGCCTCCACATAATTTTTAACACGTCTCCCTCTTGGACCTCCACATAATTTTTAAGAGGTCTCACCTCTTGGCCTCCAAAAATTTTAACACGTCTCACCTCTTGGGCCTCCCTCCACTTTAACACGTCTCACCTCTTGCCTCCAAAATTTTACACGTCTCACCTCTTGGGCCTTCCACATAATTTTTATACGTCTCACCTCTTGGGCCTCCACATAATTTTTAACACGTCTCTCCTCTGGGCCTCCACATAATTTTAAGAGGTCTCACCTCTTGGCCTCCACAAAATGTTTAACAGGTCTCACCTCTTGGCCTTCACAAACAGTTTAACAGGTCTCATGGGGCCTCCACAAAATGTTTAACAGGTCTCACCTCTTGGGCCCCACAAAATGTTTAACAGGTCTCACCTCTTGGGCCTCCACAAAATGTTTAACAGCGTCTCACCTCTTGGGCCTCCACATAATTTTTAACACGTCTCACCTCTTGGGCCTCCACATAATTTTTAACAGGTCTCACCTCTTGGGCCTCCAACATAATTTTTTAACAGGTCTCACCTCTTGGGCCCTCCACATAATTTTTAACAGGTCTCACCTCTTGGCCTCCCTCCACATAATTTTTAAGAGGTCTCACCTCTTGGGCCTCCACAAAATGTTTAACGAGGTCTCACCTCTTGGGCCTCCACATAATTTTTTAACAGGTCTCACCTCTTGGGCCCTCCACATAATTTTTAACAGGTCTCACCTCTTGGCCCTCCTCACATAATTTTTAAGAGGTCTCACCTCTTGGGCCTCCACAAAATTTTAACAGGTCTCACCTCTTGGGCCTCCACAATAATTTTTAACAGGTCTCACCTCTTGGCCCTCCTCCACATAATTTTAAGAGTCTCACCTCTTGGGCTCCACAAAATGTTTAACAGGTTCACCTCTTGGGCCTCCACAAAATTGTTTAACAGGTATCACCTCTTGCCTCCACATAATTTCTTAACAGTCTCACCACTTGGTCTCACCTCTTCCTCCACATAATTTTTAACAGGTCTCACCTCTTGGCCTCCACAAAAGTTTAACAGGTCTCACCTCTTGGGCCTCCACAAAAGTAACAATCAGGTAACACGTCTCACCTCACCTCCACATAATTTTTAGAGTCTCACCTCTTGGGCCTCCACCATAATTTTAAAGGTCTCACCTCTTGGGCCTCCACAAAATGTTTAACAGCGTCTCACCTCGGCCTCCACAATGTTTAACAGGTATCACCTCTTGGGCCTCCACAAATTTTAACAGTTCACCATCTTGGCCTCCACATAATTTTTAAACAGGTTCTCACCACTTCCCTCCCTCCACATAATTTTTAACCTCTTTAAGAGGTCTCACCTTCTTTGGCCTCCACAATAATTTTTAAACACTCTTCTCACCTCTTGGGCCTCCACAAATTACAGTCTCACCTCTTGGCTCCACAAAATGTTTAACAGGTTATCACCTCTTGGGCCTCCCAACATAATTTTTTAACACGTCTGCACACTCTTGGGCCTCCACATAATTTTTAATGAGGTCGTCACCTCTGGGGCCGTCCACATAATTTTTTAAGAGGTCTCGACCTCTTGGGCTGTCCAACAAAATGTTTAACAGGTCTCACCCTCTTGGGCCTCCACAAAAATGTTTAACAGAACTCACCTCTTGGGCCTCCACATAATTTTTAACACGTCTCACCTCTTGGGCCTCCACATAATTTTAACACGTTCTCCTCTGGGGCCTCCACATTAATTTTAAGAGGGTCTCACCTCTTGGGCCTCCACATAATTTTTAAGAGGGTCTCACCTCTTTGGGCCTCCACAAAATTTTCCATGACGTCTCTGGCCAAGCCCACGGCCTCTTCCTGCCTTTGCGTCCTACGCATCCCTCAACATCCCCACTGCTTTACCTGCTAGACATGACACTGGGCCAGGTCGGGTCACTGACATCTTCAAGCGCCAACAATTTGGGCATTTTAAGGCTTCTGCATGTGTTTGAGTTGTTTTTACATTTTAAAGAAGACATGTCTGACCACATCTCACACACACACACAATGACAATTAGGGTGGGGTCCATTTTGATTTCCCCCTTGCCTATGCCGATCTGTGGTTGGTCATAGGCAACGTGATTTTAAGGCGTGCAGAATTTTATCTTCTTTTTTGTCTAGTGTTGGCTTGGGGTCCATGGCAATGTTGAGGAAAGAAGGTTTCCTTGTATGGTCTCACTTTACAGAGAAGTTAGATTGTCTTTGGAGTGTATTGTTGGAGAGCTGTGATAGTGGCGTAATAGTGCGACTTGGGCGCGTTATATGCACCCAGAAATGCTTCCCCTGCTGTCCCAGTTGCATTCCAGCAGTGTTGGCATCCTTTTCTGAGGTTTCAGGGTGGACTTGGTGACCTCCAAGTGGTCGAATTGAGATTTCCAAGTGGCGAGCATTTTTTTCCCATAGACTTTAATGGGATTCGATATTCGGTCGAATAGTCGAATTTCGCGGTCTATTCGAATCGAATTTCGAACTTTCGAATATTTCACTACTCGCTCATCTCTAGATGCAAACACTATATGCTGTATAAACTAAGCCCTCATTCTGATATGATAAAATCTGAGACTCTTAGCCAATATTTTTTGATCAAAACACTTCTGTGCCCACCTACCCACCATACACACCATATGTGCAGAGGCTGCGCTTCTGGACATAGATGCCCAACGGCATTGGTAGGTTTAGCTTAAGACCTGCCTGACCTGAGACCACCCTGGCGCTGGGTAGGTGGGCACAGATGTGTTTTGATCAAAATATATTGGCTAAGAGTCTCAGATTTTATCATATCAGAATGAGGGCTTAGTTTATACAGTATATATTGTTTGCATCTACGGTATTTTGCTAGTGCATTAAATATTTTTTTCTGTGATTTTTTTATATATGTAGCCACTGACATCCGCAATTATTTATTACATTGTGCAGGATGTTTTTTATCCTTTTTTTTCTGTGATTTTTAGTGATGATCGAGCACCCAGGTGCTCGTGTGCTCTGGCCGAGCACTCAGGGGTGCTCGAGTGCTCGGCCGAGCACCCAAGCATAATTAAAGTCAATGGGACTAAACCAGGCACCCCCCGCTCGGAGGAGGAAGGGTGTCTGGTTTACACGGGTCCACAAAAAAAAAACATCACACAGACACTGGGAAGGGGGGGGATATAAACTTACCTTTCCCAGGAGCTCCGACCTGTCCGAGCAGGAAGACGGCGCGCACAGTGGTAAGTTTCACCACAGCTCCACCTGCTGGAGGGAGGAGGGAGCTGCTGGGAAAGATAAGGGGACGGATCCGTCAAGAACTCCATTGAAAGTCAATGGAGGACGGATCCGTTTACTATTGTGTTACACTGAACGGATCCGTCCCCATTGACTTGCATTGGGGGTCATGACGTCTTGGTGCGGGGAGGGGACTCGAGCATGGAGCTCGAGTACACTCGGTGTTCGGCTGAACACCGAGTGGACTCGAGCGCCGGCATGCTCGGCCGAACAGCATGCTCGCTCATCACTAGTGATTTTTGCTTTGTTCTATACTGCATACTGTAGTGGTATTGCTGCATACTGCATACTGTAAGGCACTATATACCGTGGTGTGCTACACTGTGCATACTGTAGGGTACTGCAAAATATGGGGTGCTTTACTGCATACTGTAGGGCCGGGGTGGCCAACCCACGGCTCGCGAGCCGCATGCGGCTCCTTGCCATGTAATTTGCTGCTCGCAGGGGAGAGGCGCGTCCCGCTTCCCTCTGCCATAATGTGCGGCTCGCAGGGGAGCCGAGCGGCCCTCTCCCATCACTGAAGATTGCAGGGGAGCGGCGCGGCCTGCTTTACCTTTAGGCTCCTCCCAGCAGCGCTCTCCTCTATGTCCTGACGTGCACAGCGTCCTGTACATGGAAGGTCCGCGCTCTGACCTGACGCTGTGCACGTCAGGTCACTGTGGAGAGAGCGCCAAGATCCGAACGGCAGGCAAGGTAAATGCCTGGAACAGTTTTTTAAAATTTATTAAAGTACTGATATTGGGGGTCTTATCTGACATGGGGGTAGTATAAGCTTAGATAAGACCCCCAAATCCTCATCAGACCCACAAAATAAGCCCCCCCATCCCCCTCCCCCCCAGTGCTCACATCACACATCAAAAATCAGACACCCCATGGTCAGATTTCCCCTGTCATTGGACGGTCATCTGAGCATGAGGGGTCATCTGAGCATAAGGCGGTCATCTGAGCATGGGTGGTCATCTGAGCATGGGCGGTCATCTGAGCATGAGGGTGTCATCTGAGCAGAAGGCGGTTATAACAGATACAAATGGAATTCTGTAATATCAATGTGAACCCACACTTAAAAGTAGAGAAATTCAAATTTAGAAAATTGTGAATTTTTCCAAACGTTCTATAGATTTTTATAAATAATTTTTATATACATTTTTATAAATAAAGGAAGAAAAACATTGACCCAAATTTTAGCGCTAACATGAAGTACAATATGTCACTAGAAACTTTTTTTTAAAAATCAGTTTGGCCTCTGTACACGCTCGTGTACAGTGTTTCACTGTGCAGCGGCGGCCTCAGGAAGCGCACGGCGTCATAGCAACCAATGACGCCGTGTGCTCCTGTCCTCAGAGGGAGCACGGTCCGAGCTTTCACGGCCCGTACCGGACCGTGTTCCACGGTCGTGTGTGAGAGGCCTTAGATAAATAAAACATTCCAAAGTTATTACCACATAAAGTGACACGTCAGATTTGAAAAAATAGGTCTGGGCAGGAAGTTGAAAACTGGCCTGGGGTAGAAGGGGTTAAAGTATTAAATTACAATTCTGTTGGTAATTGTTAATCATTTGTTAAATCCGGGTATATTTACATTAGATTAAGTTTTTAAACTTAGTTATAGGTATAGTTTTAGGGCCGTTAGCGCCTGGTCAAAAAATTGAAGACAGTGCAGTACAATAAGTACAGTATTTCTAGATTTTGTGACTGTGTTTTAACCCGTTCTCAACAGCCACCACATATAGTCAGGTCATTAAAGAGGGGACCCATTCAGGAGCTGCAGCTCACATCTTCTACCAGAATCTGTGATCGATTACAAATTTTACCCCTCAGATGCTGTGAATAATTGACACCATTGTATCTGAGAGGGCATTTACTGGAAGCAGGTTGCTTCCAGTGACCGAACACCCTATTCGCATCAAGATTACAGGAGACTTTCAATTGATATGACAACTAGGCCTGCACTCAATAGTAATGCAACAATTTCATAGACTGCAATTGCAGTCTCTGGTAGAAGCGAAATGATAATTGAATGTTCATAGTTACATAGTTACATAGTTACTTAGTTGTTTAGGTTGTAGTCCATCAAGTCCAACCTGTAATCCTGCTATATCCATTCCTGGATGGAAATTGATCTTCCTTTTAAAAAGGGGTTGGGCCAAGGGAAATGGTGAGTAGAGCGAGATTTCTATACATTGTCATAAGCCTCAATTTTATGTTGAATTAAAAAGGCATCTAAACCCTTTTTGAAGCCATGTACTGTATTTGCTTTGACCAGTTCCTGCAGAAGGCTATTCCAGAGATTCACAGACTATACTGTAAAGAATGCCTGTCGCCTCTTATGACTGAATCTTTTTTCCTCTAGTCGTAGGGAGTGGCCTCTTGTTTTTTGAGGGGGTTTAACACAGAATAGCTTCCCTTGATATTTTTTGTATGGTCCGTTTATATATTTGTACAGGTTAATCATGTCCCCCCTTAGACGTCTTTTTTCAAGGCTAAATAAGTTCAGTTCATTTAATCTTTGCTCATAACTAAGATCTTCCAGGCCCTTTATCAGTTTAGTGTCTCTCCTCTGTACCTTTTCTAACTCCCGGGCATCCTTTTTATGGACTGGCGCCCAGAACTGAACTGCGTATTCAAGTTGAGGCCGCACCAACGCTTTGTATAGTGGCAATATTACATCCCTGTCTCGTGAGTCCATACCACTTTTAATACAAGACAGAATTCTGTTGGCCTTAGAGGCAGCTGACTGGCACTGCATGCTGTTATTTAGTCTATGATCTACTAATACATCCAGATCCTTCTCAACAAGTGACTCTCCCAGTGTTACTCCCCCTCAGTGGCGTAGCTACCGGGGGGCAGGGGGGGGCGACGGCTCCGGGCCCAGTGACTCAGGGAGGCCCCAGCAAGGATGACCTTGCCTACTATCAGGCAAATACAAGTGAGCGCTTCCATTCTGGAAGCGCTCACTTGTATTTAGGGACCCCCATCAGACCTCAGATCAGCCCACCCAGCCACATAGGATTAAAATAAAAAACTTTACTTACCTGTTCTGCGCTGCGGCTGCCCTCCGGTCCGCGCTCCGCTCTCTTCCCTGGCCCGCGCACACTATGACCTGACGCTGCGTGCAGAAGTAAAGTTTTTTATTTTAATCCTATGTGGCTGGGTGGGCTGATCTGAGGTCTGATGGGGGCACAGTCTGCTGATATGAGGTCTGATGGGGGCACAGTCTGCTGATATGAGGTCTGATGGGGGCACAGTCTGCTGATATGAGGTCTGATGGGGGCACAGTCTGCTGATCTGAGGTCTGATGGGGGCACAATACGCTGATCTGAGGTCTGATAGGGGCACAGTAGGCTGATATGAGGTCTGATGGGGGCACAGTCTGCTGATATGAGGTCTGATGGGGGGCACAGTCTGCTGATATGAGGTCTGATGGGGGCACAGTCTGCTGATCTGAGGTCTGATGGGGGCACAATACGCTGATCTGAGGTCTGATGGGGGCACAATACGCTGATCTGAGGTCTGATGGGGGCACAGTCTGCTGATATGAGGTCTGATGGGGGCACAGTCTGCTGATCTGAGGTCTGATGGGGGCACAATACGCTGATCTGAGGTCTGATGGGGGCACAATACGCTGATCTGAGGTCTGATAGGGGCACAGTAGGCCTGATATGAGGTCTGATGGGGGCACAGTCTGCTGATATGAGGTCTGATGGGGGCACAGTCTGCTGATATGAGGTCTGATGGGGGCACAGTCTGCTGATCTGAGGTCTGATGGGGGCACAATACGCTGATCTGAGGTCTGATAGGGGCACAGTAGGCTGATATGAGGTCTGATGGGGCACAGTCTGCTGATATGAGGTCTGATGGGGGGCACAGTCTGCTGATATGAGGTCTGATGGGGCACAGTCTGCTGATCTGAGGTCTGATGGGGGCACAATACGCTGATCTGAGGTCTGATGGGGGCACAATACGCTGATCTGAGGTCTGATAGGGGCACAGTAGGCTGATATGAGGTCTGATGGGGGCACAGTCCTGCTGATATGAGGTCTGATGGGGGCACAGTCTGCTGATATGAGGTCTGATGGGGGCACAGTCTGCTGATCTGAGGTCTGATGGGGGCACAATACGCTGATCTGAGGTCTGATAGGGGCACAGTAGGCTGATATGAGGTCTGATGGGGGCACAGTCTGCTGATATGAGGTCTGATGGGGGGCACAGTCTGCTGATATGAGGTCTGATGGGGGCACATTCTGTTGATCGGAGGTCTGATGGGGGCCACAATACGCTGATCTGAGGTCTGATGGGGGCACAGTAGGCTGATGTGAGGACTAATGGGGGCACATTCTGCTGATCTGAGGTCTGATGGGGTACAATACGCTGATCTGAGGTCTGATGGGGCACAATACGCTGATGTGAGGTCTGATGGGGCACAGTAGGCTGATGTGAGGTCTGATGGGGCACAATACGCTGATCTGAGGTCTGATGGGTGCATATTCTGCTGATCTGAGGTCTGATGGGGCACAATACGCTGATCTGAGGTCTGATGGGGCACAATACACTGATCTGAGGTTTGATGGGGGGCACATTCTGATGATCTGAGGTCTGATGGGGGCAGTGGACTGTTAGTTTAGTGATGTAAAAACTGTGGACAGGTTTCCTTTAACATAGGAGTCCTCTTGTTTTTTACTCCTATTACTCCTATATTTCACTGCATTATGTGGTAGAGTATTTAGAGTAGGGTATGTGGAAAGTCTATTGTACTGTACTTAACAGCATAGATGATCTAGCAGTTTATATAGTCATCTTTCTAATACAATATTATAACCACAACTAGTAGTATGTGCCTGTGAAGTTGGAAACGTGCGTTTGGGAAGCCAAGTGGGGGGCCCACTCAAGTATGTTTCGCCCCCCCCCCTGTGCTGAACCTCTAGCTACGCCTCTGCTCCCCCTAGAACATATGCTGCATGCAGATTATTCGCCCCCAAGTGCATAACTTTACATTTATCTATATTGAACCTCATTTGCCAAGTGGAGGCCCAAACAGTAAGTTTGTCCAAGTCAGCTTGCAACTTATTAACATCTTCCATAGACTGGACTATATTACAAAGTTTGGTGTCATCTGCAAAAATAGAAACAGCACTTTTAATCCCATCCTCTATGTCATTAATGAATAAGTTAAATCAAATCTCCTAGGAGAGCTAAACGTTAAAAAGTAACTAAACCTTTGAGTAAAATTTTAATAAGATGTCCCTAATGCCCTAATAAAAGTTTTTCTAATATACTTTATTAATGAATTTTGTATTTTTATTAGACTTTTCCATATCTAAAGCGCACCATTCCCTGTGCGCTTAAAATTGACATTTCTGGACACCGCAGACTGCTCAAAGGTGTATGTAGTACGGGCTGTAGACACTTTCTGAATGGGGCCGCAGCTCAGCAATATGCACTCCTGCCCGTGCCCCCCCAGAGGATTACTAACTCCTGGCACATGACATGGGTACTCTGTATCCATGTGCTATGCCAGGATTAGCTGATGGAGCGGGCTCCTGCCTCTGCCTGCTTCGCTCATCTTAGAGAACTGCATGTCAGCTCTTAGCTTAGTAAAGCAGGCAGAATTAGGAGCCCGCTGCGCTCAGCTAATCCTGGCATAGCACATGGTTACAGGGTATCCATGTGCTATGCCAGGAGTTAGTAAACCTCCAGGGAGCACGGGCAGGAGCAGTAATGTGCACTCCTGCCCGTACTTACTGCGCAGCAGCCTCAGATAGCCCTGCAAAAAAGAGGATGCGAACATAAGTATCAGAATATGACAATGCAAAGAATTTTTATTTTCAATGCTTTTTATTATAACAAAAAAAATAAATGTTGTATCTGTTCACATGGGTGAATAAAAGTATTATACTTTTTCATCATTCAGGAGTGCTGCGGATTTCTTCATTTTAGTTAGATAGGTTATAAGTTAAGAGAAATGTATACATCTAAGAATATTTTTTGTTTTTACAACATACCGTATAGCAATGATTATAACAGAAGTTTTAAAAGTATCTATCTATAGGAATCAAATCCAATACAAAACTTTTTAAATCGACTAAATAATTCAATATAATTAGAGTTGAGCAAATCAAAGTAAAATGAATTGACTTTGATCTGAATTTCAGGCAAAATTTGATTCGTTGTGAAACTGAATTTCCTTGCGCTTCGTGGTACAGAATCAATTTTTCCTGAAATGGCAGTAAAAAACAAAAATACATATTTCATCCATTTGCTCGGGGAGAGGTTGTTGCAGCCATCGAGATTTTACATGTTTTCTTCACTCAAGATGGCCACAACGGCCTCTCCCTGAGCAAAAGAATGAGGTGAGTATGTACTTTTTTTGCTTTAAACCCCTGATTAACCCCTGAAAGGCCTTAATGTGATTGTCGGAGGCTGCGATCCGACAATGTGAATGTGCCATCTAAGAGGTTCAAAGAAGGGAGGCGGTGCGATTGCTATTACCTGACATTATGCCAGCTACATACAATGGAATGTGATTTCTGATTAAGTAATTTGTCATGAACCGAATTTCTTTGTAAACTTTGGCAAAGCAGCCAAATAGATTTTTTGCAAATTTCGCTCATCCCTACATATAATACAAGATAGAGAGATGCAGAGAGATAGATAGATACTGTAGATAGATAGATAGATAGATAGATAGATAGATAGAAGCGTACTGTACATCTAAGAGTATTTTTTGTTTTTACAGTCTATGGCAATGATTGTAACAGGAGTTCTAGAAAAGTCTGCATTTTGGAGATCTCTTCAGATGTTTTTGAAATGCCCCTTGAATATCTTTGTTCCTCAGACTGTATATGATGGGGTTTAAGAGAGGTGTAATGCTTGTGTAGAATAGAGAGAGAAGCCATTCCTTATCTGCAAGCACATTAGATTTGGGGCGAAAGTACATCACGCTACCACTTCCATAAAACAAAAGTACAACAATGAGATGGGACACGCAAGTTGACAGGCCCTTCTGTCTCCCACATCCTTTCGGAATATTCAGGACTGACAGCAAAATTTGTATATAAGATCCGAATATCAATAAGAAGCAGCTATGCATTAGCAAGCTCCCCACTGCAAAAACAGTAACCTCATTAGGGAGAGTATCAATGCAGGAAATCTTCAACAATGGTGGAATGTCACAGAAGTAATGGTTGAGAACATTGGAGCCACAAAAGGGCAATCTAAATGTGTTAGCAGTGTGAATTGTCCCAAAAATGACCCCAACTACCCAGGTCCCAGCAACCATATGGAGGCAAACATCTTTATTCATAATGAGCGAATATCTTAATGGATTACATATAGCAACATATCGGTCATATGCCATTATGGCCAATAAAGAAGACTCGGAGGCCGCTAATGAAAGGAAGACAAATAGTTGGATAATACATGTTGGTATAGAAATAGCTAAATGCTCTATCAATAAATTGGCAAGAATTTGTGGCAGTGTTGTAGAGGTATAGCAAATGTCTAAAAATGCCAGATTTCTAAGGAGATAGTACATTGGTGTCTGAAGGAGATCATCAATTATTGCTACGAAAATAATAAAAATATTACCTACTACTGTGACAAGGTAAATGATCAGGAAGAAAGCAAAGTACATTTCTTTGAATTTCATTTCAGTAAAGGCATTGAGGTAGAACACATTCAAATCGGTGCTGTTGGGCATAATTGTTATTTTTGCCATTAGATGAACGATTTGCTTTAATCAGCTTAAAGTGTTTTAGACTTGACAGTCTTATAACATATAGAGTTGACATTTTTTCCACAACATTGAAATTCTAGTAAGCCATCATTTGTAAAAATGAATGTGCTTTAAGCGATGTACCAGCATATAAGACAATAAAAAGACTGGTGTCTGCACTTACTGTATATAAGCTTTGCCTCTGAGAATTCAATTCCCTAGGTATCCTAAGTTATTTTCTCAAAAGATTTTATGGCAAGACTCTTCTGTGGTCTAAAGAATGTGTAGTACTGTAAATGTATGCATAGTCACTTTTTAATTAGGAAAATCGGAAGATCTAGAAAATTTGTAGAGCTCTGTGCAAGAGGGATCTGATTGAAGCATTGCCTGTTGGTAATTTTGGATCAATCAGGTTAGAATAAACAACTAACGTTTACCTTGATAGCAGGGGCAGTGACAATGACTAGCCCTGGAGGGGACGTGTCATGATACGGGGAGTAGTGAGCCCTAACTTGAGCCCCAACCTCTGTCCCTGCCTACTTACATGGCCCGTCCTATTTAACGGCGCGTAACTGGGCGACAATCCCTAGCCTGAATAAGTGCTGGGGCGTAAAGGGAAGGGGAACAAGAGCAAAATACAAGAACACAAACACAATATCGGAGGGTCAGTAAGCCAAAAGTCGTACCAGGAAGTCACGTCAAAACCAGGGGAGAGAGCAGAAGCAAAGTCAAAAAACGTAAGCCGAAATCCAAAACACTGAAGTCACAATATTGAAAACTAGCACAAGCACTGGAGGTATAGACTAATCACAGGCAACCGGTGGCCAGCAGGTTGCAAGTTTAAATAGCCCTCCAGATGGATCACGTGACGTGGCTAGCGCCACCTGACCCTAATTATCATATTCAAATGATCGCTGGCTATCACTGCCAGCGCTCCAACCCCTACCTGCTCGTTGCCTAAGGGGGTGGGTCATATGGGAGTGCTGGCTTATCTTTTGCAAGTGCTCAATTCCCCCTGCCTGCTCATTGTCTAAGGGGGGAGGGGGGGGGACCGGGCATGCGGCAGCAGAGAGCGCGCCGGGTCCTCCCCGCAGAGATTTGCCATGGGAGCGAGGACGCTCCCTGCGTCCTCGCTCCGGAACCAGCAGAGGGGACCGGTGGCCCAGCGTGGGAGGAGCGCGCTGCCGGCTCCCCATGACAGGACGGCTCTGAGTCTTCAGGATGTACATCCAGTTGAAAGCTATGGTAGAGAGCCCATGGTTACCTGCCCTCCACTTACTCTGATAACCTGCCAAAAGTTGTGAGCAGGCATATGCCCAGGTGGCATAATGGTGTCTCATTATGCAGAGTACCTTGTAGAACGTAGCATCTACCACTATATGGTGACTGTATGGTGGTAATATTAATCTTTGTTTAGTGATTTTTTTTCAATAACATTATGGTGATATATATATATATATATATATATATATATATATATATATATTTGCATAGTGTTATTGCAGAGTGCCTTGGGGGCATGTGTGAGTGTGGCTGGATGGAAGTAGTAGTACATCCTACTATTGGAAGGGCACACTTATTCTTCCTTTCAGGGCACTTGTGATGTCGGAGTTCTCCAGCCTGAAGGTGTTTAGGGGTGCCCTTAGTGTAAAGGCCCTTTTACACGAGCCGATTATCGTTCAAATAATCGTTCAAACTTTCGGATTTGCACGATTATTGTTGCGTATAAACACGGGTAACGATTTAACGACGAACGAGGTTTCGTTCGCTTCTCGTTGATCGCATCTTTTGTCCCGCCAATAAATTAATCGTTCATCGTTCGAAAAATCTTCCAGTTTAAACGAAAATCGTTTAGTCGTTGGCAGATGGTAATGGTAATGCTTATGGCAAGGAGCAAGGAACGATCGTAATAACGATTATAAAACGACCGAAAGTACGAAGATTGTGAACGACTTCTCTTTCAGTGTAAACAGTATTTACATTGCATCGTTCGATCGTTCATCTACGATCGCTAATACGATTTATCTTTCCGTGTAAAAGGACCTTAAGTGATTGCCGTGAGGTGCAAGGCAAGGTCAATGATAAAGCCTGGTTTCATGCAACAAATCCACTGTGCTTTACTGACGCGGTTGATAATTGATTCACACAGTTACAGTACATATTGGATGCAGTCTTTACAATTGACATATGCAATTCCCAAGGCTGTATATTGAAGATAGAGTTTATCTTTCCAACTCAATCAAGGAGTGCATCTCTCTCACTCTGGCTATATACTAGCTCTGTGGTAACCTCAGTGGAATACAGTCTCTGAACATGGGCCCTTTCTGTCCTTTGGATATGATAGGCAGCCTGGAGCTTATTCCCACTACATGCAGAGAAGACAAACCACACTTAGTGTCTATAAAAAGACAAATAGAGCCACAAAAGTACTATGAAAGTACGAAATTCTTTATTACATCACATAAAATAAATTAAAAATTCATGTTATAAAGGGAGGGTGACAGTGCATGAAAACACCATCCCTAGCCCATATATGAAAGACCGTGCCAATATATTGGACAATAATATAGAGGTGAACTACAATCAAATATAAAGATAGTAGTACCAAGCAGTATACAATTAGATACCTATAACAGACATACACGTGGCAGCATCAAAAAAATGACTGACACGTATAGGTTACCAAAGGATTACATGTAGCCAAACTTGATAGGTGCAAAATACATAAATCCATGCAGTAACACAGTAATAAACAGTATAAGGGCTCGTTCACATCACCGTTAGGGCTTCCGTTCTCCTGCTCCGTTATAGGAGCAGGAGAACGGAAAGGACGGATTCGGGGCATAACTAAGCCCAACGGAGCCTAAGGGACCCCATAGACTATAATGGGGTCCGTTAGGTTTCCGCTCAAAAGATGATTTTTGAAGCGGAGACAAAAGTTGTGCATGCAGGACTTTTGTCTCCGCTTCAAAAATCATCTTTGAGCGGAAACCTAACGGACCCCATTATAGTCTATGGGGTCCCTTAGGCTCCCATGGGCTCAGTTATGCCCCAAATCCATCCTTTCCGTTCTCCTGCTCCTATAACGGAGCAGGAGAACGGAAGCCCTAACGGTGATGTGAACGAGCCCTTAGCTAACCCTTTCAAAAGAAATAAATTAAGAAGTTTTAACTTTGCATAGGGGATATAGGCAAATGTCCACAAAAGTCCAAATACTCCTTGCTCCAGGGCACTACACCTATACCCAGTGCCTGGGTATATTTCATTTAATGTTTCTGTGTGTCGTTGCAGAGAGAAAGTCAATTCAGCTGACAGAAGTTGATTTTTACCTTCATTTTTTCAATCCCCATTGGCTGCGGAGTGGGAGGGTGCATGACCTGACCAGGTCGGTGGCGTGGTTTAGCGGGACCTTGGGGGGGTGCTTTTAAGTCCTTCTTTTGAGGGTGGTCTGAATTACAGGTAAATGCCATGGTAATTTATGAGGAAACACAGTGGGTAGCAGTGGAAGAAAACATCGCTTCTCACAGGTATATTTAATCTATTTCATTTAATGTTTCTGTGTGTCATTGCAGAGAGAAAGTCACCCTCCCTCCCACCCCTGCAGCTGACAGAAATTGATTTTTACCTTCAATTTTTCAATCCCCGTTGGCTGCGGAGTGGGAGGGGGCGTGGCCTGACTTAGTCGGGGCGTGACTTAGCGAGACCTGCGGCGGGGGTTTTAAGTCCTTCTTTTGAGGGTGGCCTGAATTACAGGTCGATGACATGGTAATTTATGAGGACACGCAATGTGTAGCAGTGACAGAAAACATCTTTTATTACTACTGAATGGTCGCAGTCTAAAATTAGTCTATTTCATCTAAAGTTTCTGTGCGTCGTTGCACAGAGAAATTCACCCTCCCACCCCTGCAGCTGACAATTGTTGATTTTTACCTTCATTTTTTCAATCCCTGTTGGCTGCGGAGTGGGAGGGGGTGTGACCTGACATAGTTGGAGGGCGTGGCTTACTGAGACCTAGGGCGGGGTTTTAAGTCCTTCTTTTGAGGCTAGCGTGAATTACAGGTCGATGCCATAGTAATTTATGAGGACACACAATGGGTAGCAGTGGAAGAAAACATTGCTTTGCACGGGTGTATTTAATCTATTTCATTTAATGTTTCTGTGTGTGGTTGCAGAGAGAAAGTCACCCTTCCCCCCACCCCTGCAGCTGACAGAAGTTGATTTTTACCTTTATTTTTTCAATCCCTGTTGGCTGCGGAGTGGGAGGGGCGTGGCCTGACATAGTCGGGGCGTGGCTTAGCGAGACCTGGGGTGGGGGTTTTAAGTCTTTGTTTTGAGGGTGGCCTCAATTATAGGTCGATGCCATGGTAATTTATGAGGACACACAATGGGTAGCAGTGGAAGAAAACATCTTTTATTACTACTGAATGGTCTTAGCCTAAAATTAGTCTAAAACATAAATTATATTTAACAGTGTCATCCACAGCGCTCTGCCCCTTTAAAGCAGTGAATAGAAATGGTTGGGTTGTTATTTAACTGAGCTCCTCAGCTGGCTGCTAATTACCTGGCTGTGTTGTTATGGAAACCTGCCCTCCCTGTGTGTGTCTGTGCAGAGAATGGCAGTTGAGGTTTGAAACCAAAGCTCCCAGGCTAATATTGGCTAGGGAGGAGACTCTGCCAGACTACTGACCAGAAGAAGATGCTGAGATGGGGATACACTGCCACAGACCCTGGATCACCAGCCTTCGACCAGTGTACCAGCCTTCTAAGGAGAGAGAGGGAAAGCTAGCTCAGGCCTTTCCTCAGCATCAAACCCTTCTGCCTGGGAAGAGAGACTGGAGAAACCAGCCCAATACCTCACCTACTGTATATTGTTTTGTACCTCCAGTAAAGAAGCATCCTGGTTTACTGCAGACCCTGACTCTCTAGACTTATTTCGCATTGGGGTGCACCACGCCTAACCATCCCTTCCGGAGAGCAGAAACACGTGGTGGCACCTCGACAGTGTCTGGGGTACCCAGCGTATCATAGGGTATTATATACTGTGGGGTGCTTAAATCTAAACTGCATACTGTAGAATATTGCATACTGTGGTGTTACTGTATACTGCATACTGTAGGATACTATATACTGTGGGGGTGCTATACTGCATACTGTGGGATACTGCATACTGTGCGTTGTTACTGTATACGACATGCTGTGGGTACTATATACTGTAGGATGCTCTACTGTATACTGCATACTGTAGGGTACTGCATACTATGAGGTGTTAGTGTATACTGCATACTGTAGGGTACTATATACTGTGGGGTGCAATGCTGTATAATGCATACTGTAGGGTACTTCATATTTTGGGGTATTATGCTGTGTATTGTAGGGCACTACATACTGGGGGGTGTTTAAGGTATACTGCATACTGTAGGGCACTATATACTGCGGGGTGTTATACTGTAAACTGAGGGTATTATACTTTACACCATATACTGTGGTTTGGTATTAACTGAATACAGTGTGGTGTTATAGTATATTCTGCATACTGTAGAGTGTTATACAGTATACTGCATACTATAGGGTTCTATATAATGTATACTGTGGGGTGTTATACAGTATACTGTGGAGTGCTATATTATATGATGTATACCGTGGGGGTGTTATGCTATATACTTCTTCTCCCTCTTTGTATTTTTTCCTGCTGACCTGCGTAGTAAAATGTTGTTAACTCGGTTCATTATGAATTGATTCACTTATCACTAGACTAAACTCTGTATAATGCAATATTTTAGCATTTTGATAGTAAAGAACAACAATAATCAGGTTAAGAAACATTTGTGATCTTTACAAATTATTGATGATAGTTGAATGATGAATAAAACCAGCATACTAGTATATGATATCATTGGTTCAGGTTTGCAGAATTTTTGAAAAAGTTTGGTTCGAACCGAACCAAAGTTGCTCCAATTGCCCTGAAAATTTATATAAAACACCCTCTAGTATCCTAGGGATTTTTAGGAAAACTTGTTATCGCTTTTCTCTGTTATGAATTTTTTTCTGCCCCTCCCCAAGCTCTCGACTGCAATGACAGCAATAGTAAGAATAAGAGTGATGCTGACATACATAGCTGTGGGTAAACGCACGTTTGACGGCATTAACATACAGCGTGTTTAAAAACACAGCAACGGCACATGTGTTACGCTTTTTCATATTCCTAAACTTCCAAAATTTTAATGTTTAAAAAGTGGCTTCGGGAAGACTAAGCATTCAAAAATTATGCCTTGACAGGATCAAAAGGTCTGCCCATACGACACGCACAAGTGTTGATTGTCAGAAGAAAAAGTTGCTCGTTGTGATCAAACCTAAAACAATTCTTCCTTTTAATTGGGAGCAGCAGCAGTGCAATGTGGATGTGAAAAGTGACAGTAGGGGATTAGCAGCGATGAGCAGCTGAGGCAGTGGCAGCAGCAGCAACCATATGGTACATGTTGGCAGGCAGCAGCAGCCTTATGGAAGAAGATGATCAGCAGCCCACTGAAGTGGCATGATGGCATGATGGAGTAAGCAGTAGCAGTACAGAACATGATGGTTGTCAGGCCACAGCAGTGGCATGATGCTGGCAGTGGCATGATGGAGGCAGCATCAGCAGTTGTACACAGTATTATGGTTGGCAGGCCACAGTATTGGCATTAGGGTGGCGGTGGCATGATGGAGGCAGCAGCAACCATACAGAACATGATGGTTGGCAGTCCTCAGCAGTGTTATGATGGCGGCAGTGGCATGATAAAAGCAACAGCCATATAGAACATGATGGTCGGCAGGCCACAACAGTGGCATGATGGCAGTGGTGGAATGATGGATGCAGGAGCAGCAGCAGCCATATAGAACATGATAGTTGGCAGGCCGCAGCAGTGGCATGATGGTGGCCATGGTATGATGGAGGCAGTAGCAGCTCTACAGATGTTTGACAGGCCGCAGTAGGCAACAGCAGCTGGCAGCTGGTTGGCAGGCTGAAAAAGTGGCATGAAGGAGGCACTAGCAGTGCATTCATACAGAGCCTGATGGTTGGCAGGCTGCAGCAGTGGGATGATGGCTGTGGTGGCATGATGGAGTCAGGCAGGCAGAAGCAGTAGCAAGATGGGGCACCGTCAGCAAGGCCAGATCTATTCATCAGCCTAAGCTGGAGGTTTGGTTCATTTTGACAAAAGTGATGTTTTGGACACTGTGGAGGACAACTTGGTTCGTTTAGGTGTCACCAGGCCCCCTGCAGCACTGAAAACCCTCTCCGAGATGAAACTGGAGATTGCATAAGAAAGACGAAAGAGAGCTTGCTATGCCAGTTTGCAGCAATGTTCCAGTCTGCCTGCCCAAAAATCCATGGGTCAGAGAACAGGGTATGCACCAGAGACTGGCCAGATTGTCGGTAAGCCTGAACCTGGACGTTAAGGGAGGAGCTGTTGTCTTGCTGATTGGCCTTAGCCTGGGGCGGCACATGGAAAAACTGCTCTATCATGTTGAGGAGACTGAAATGGCATTTTCTGCTGCTTATGGAGGTGTGTGTGTGGTGGGGGGGTGATTCTGTGGGGGCCGGAGAGGGGCTTCTCTTTCAGACATGTTGGCAGCAGCAGTTTTCTCAACGTAGGCTGCGGCAAGCTTTGTACACAGTGTTTCCTGGTAGCAATTTAATTTGTCCTCCCTTTCTTTGGCAGGAAAATGTTCCCCCATTTAGCGTTGATGGCGAGGGTCTAAAAGCATGGCTATCCAGTAAACATCAGGCTGCTTGATGTCACCGAACCGCCTATCAGTGCATAAGTAAGTGAGTCTAGAGGTTGTAATTCTGGCCATCGAGCCCAAAGAGCCATTTTTTTTCCAACTCCCTCTCAACTAGGACGATTGGGTATTGTGGCCAGTTTCACCGTTGTCATCATCATCCTCTTGCTCCTTGAACTCTGACTCCAACTCCTCTTGCTACTCTGGTGGCAGCACTTCATCCTCCTCATTGTGGGTGCCTAACAGCTACAGGGCAGACAGCAAGATATGCTAGCTGTTGAGCTTCCTCCATCGCCACCTGCCACATGAGCATCAGCATCTCTTCAAAATTACATATGAAGGGAATGAGGTAAGACTGCAGCATGAATGACATGAGCTGCCACTGCCTGACCTGGAAACAACACATGCTCCCTGCTTAGGTGATCTGGTGCATGGCCAAATTGTTCACAGCTTTCCACTGCTTGTATAGATGCTCAAACATGTGTAATGTTGAATTCCAGTTGGAACGTCAGAGATTAGGAGCTCCTAAGTTCAGGTGAGTGTTCTTCACCATGTGAGAATAGCTGAAAAGAGAGATAGTCTTCTGGACATTGCCAGCACCTTCCGCAAGCATTTTTTAAAAGCCCATGTAGGGAGCATGTGTTATTTTCCCCAGGTTCAGGGCAGACAGAATGTTGCGCCCATTGTCGCTGACCACCTTGCCGAGGTGGAATCGGTGTTTGCTGCTTGAAGTACTTTAGCAATTTCTCACTGGTGTGGCTACTCTCACCAAGGCTGATCAACTCCAACACACCTTGGCAACGAGTGACTTCACACATATGATAAAAATGAGGGGTCGTGCGAGCAATGCTGTGCCCTGCTGCAGTTGTGGACAGATAAGCATCCATGGAGGAGGAGGAGGTGAATGAGTGCCTGATGGGGGCCAGGCCGACACAATCATGGTAGTCAAAAGGACCTGGCCTCATTGCTGGGGCGCTGTCTCACCGCTGCTGTCACAAACATTGACCCAGTGGCCGTGAAAGACCTGTACTTTTCCTGCCACTAAGAGCTGCTCCAGGTGTCTATCGTGGAGTGGGCCACCTCCTCCACCACATGCAATGTTACTGCAGCGACTGCACTGCCAGCAACGTCGCCAATGGTGGAGAAAAGTTTTTTCATGGCCAAACATTCAATTATAGATGGAGCTGAGGACAAGGATAAGTCTTAGCAGGAGTACAAGAAAGTGATGATGATAATGATCACAAAGATATCGTATTGCTTTGGAATGCGGGTTGGCTGCCACAAAGAGGACCAGGAGACGAAGGACAGACTTGTTCTGATTGGGAATGCTGGCCAGTTGTATTTTCCAAAGGATCCGGTGATGTTGTCTCATGTGCCACAATAAACCTCTGCTACCTATAATTGTGTTTGAACAGCCACGGCTTATTTGAACTTGCAGATCTTGCACACTGCTGTATTTTTTGTGCCCCCTTCGTGGAGAAAGAACGCCATATAGGAGTTGCTTGCACAGAGCTACCTGCAGCCGGCTTAGCTCTGGCCCGTTTTGGGCCTAACCCATTCACATTGTCAATGGCATCACTAAATCCCGAAGCAGATGTGGCCCTGGCTGTTCTTTGGGAAGTACGTGGCCTCTACTCTTTAATTCTGTTTCCACCTCCCTTTTCCACTGATATTGCCTTCTCCCCAGGACCTCGATATGGCTCCCTTGTCCTGTTCAACACACCATGGTCAGTGGAGTCCTTACCCTCCCTACTGCTTTTATCAAACTATGAGATATGATGGTGGGCTCCTAGGCCCCTGCTCTGCGTTTTCCTGACTGCCACTGTCATAGCTCAGAGAGTCTTGTCTGACACTTAATATCACAATATCACTCACAGATAATTTTGTGCACTACACTGTGTATTGGTGTACTAATCACCTATGTGCTAGATAAATTAAATTAAAACCCCCCTAAAAATAAATTTGGAACTGTGAGGAGAAATAAATGGAAATGGATGACTGAGAGCCAAGCCTGATGCTTAATATCACGTTATCGCTCACAGATAATTTGGGGCACTACCGTTTGTTTTGGTGTAGTGATCACCTATATGCTGGTTTGAATAAGTTCAACATCCCCTTCCCCCAGTAGCCTTAATTCTGCTAGGAGGAAAAGTCAGCCTTAGCTCCTCACTTCTCACTCCCTGGCTGACAGCTTTCTCTGTCTGTCCCTATTCTACAAACACAATTCTTCTTCTTTGCAATTCTAGCCTTTCCATTCACTGTCCCTGGCAGTAGAATGCAAACTTCTTTTAGATATGTGACTATTAGAGATGAGCGAGTAGTGAAATATTCGAAAGTTCGAAATTCTATTCGAATAGACCGCGAAATTCGACTATTCGACCGAATATCGAATCCCATTAAAGTCTATGGGGAAAAAATGCTCGCCACTTGGAAATCTCAATTCGACCACTTGGAGGTCACCAAGTCCACCCTGAAACCTCAGAAAAGGATGCCAACACTGCTGGAATGCAACTGGGACAGCAGGGGAAGCATGTCTGGGTGCATATAACGCGCCCAAGTCGCACTATTACGCCACTATCACAGCCTCTCAACAATACACTCCAAAGACAATATAACCTCTCTGTAAAGTGAGACCATACAAGGAAACCTTCTTTCCTCTACATTGCCATGGACCCCAAGCCAAACTAGACAAAAAAGAAGAAGAAATTCTGCACCCCTTAAAATCACGTTGCCTATGACAACCACAGATGGCATAGGCAAGGGGGAAAGCAATCAAGCCATCACTATTTTTCCCTCTGTGCCATCCCTGCCTTGCCCAGGCACATGTCCCAAAACATCATCCACGCCCGAGTAACACGGTTACTGCAAAAGGCCATTTGACCACCAACACTTTTGTTTGAGGCCAGGGATGCTACATCTCCCTGACAGCACACTGGGTGAATGTTGTGGAAGCGGGGACGGGCAAACCTGCTACCCCCACCCAAGTTTTGGGCCTTGGTTCTGTCTGGATTTCCGCAACCCTTACAGACAGCTCGGCAAACCCCTCCTTCTCCTTCTAGATTTGTTAAATCTGTCCACCACCCAGTCAAGTCCACAAAGTCCAGTCTCGTCGATAGCCTACAGAAACTGCAGGGACCTCACTCTGACCCTCCTTCCTCCCACCCTGCCCAATGTTACCAACCCAGTGTTCCCACCCATGCAAGAATCGCAGGAGCTATCTGAGGATTTTGTTTGTTCAGATGCCCAAACACTGGAGCAAGCTCCATCTCTAGCTGATGGTGGTGTGGAACGGGCACTAAAGTGTAAAATGATTAGGGACGATGATGAGACACAGTTGCCAACAAGGGAGGCTGTTGGAGCAAAGTGAGGCAGTGTAAGAGGAGGTGGTTGAGTATGACGAAGTCAGTGACCCGACCTGGCCCAGTGTCATGTCTAGCAGGTAAAGCAGTGGGGATGTTGAGGGATGCGTAGGACCGCAAAAGGCAGGAAGAGGCCGTGGGCTGGCCAGAGGATCATGGAGAAGGCAGGCTAGAGCCCGCAGGGCCGCATCTCTTCCCTATAACAGGCCCCCACACAAAGCTCTCCCATCGAGGGCTCTTAGGTCCTTGTTGTGAAAATATTTTAATGAGTGCGCAAAGTTAGCTTGAGGTGAGCCCTCGAAAAAATTATATGGAGGCCCAAGAGGTGAGCCCTCGAAACAATTATGTGGAGGCCCAAGAGGTGAGCCCTCGAAAAAATTAAGTGGAGACCAAAGAGGTGAGACCTCTTAAAAATTGTATTAAGGCCCAAGAGGTGAGCCATAATAAAAATTGTTTGTAGGCCCAAGAGGTGAGACCTCTTAAAAATTGTTTGTAGGCCCAAGAGGTGAGCCATAATAAAAATTGTTTGTAGGCCCAAGAGGTGAGACCTCTTAAAAATTGTTTGTAGGCCCAAGAGGTGAGACCTCTTAAAAATTGTTTGTAGGCCCAAGAGGTGAGGCATGAGAAAAATTGTTTGTAGGCCAAGAGGTGAGCCATGAGAAAAATTGTTTGTAGGCCCAAGAGGTGAGCCATGATAAAAATTGTTTGTAGGCCCAAGACGTGAGGTATGAGCAAAATTGTTTGTAGGCCCAAGAGGTGAGACCTCTTAAAAATTATGTGGAGGCCCAAGAGGTGAGACCTCTTAAAAATTTGTGGAGGCCCAAGAGGTGAGACCTCGATAAAATTTTGTGGAGGCCCAAGAGGTGAGACCTCGATAAAATTATGTGGAGGCCCAAGAGGTGAGACCTCGATAAAATTTTGTGGAGGCCCAAGAGGTGAGACCTCGATAAAATTATGTGGAGGCCCAAGAGGTGAGACCTCTTAAAAATTATGTGGAGGCCCAAGAGGTGAGACCTCTTAAAAATTATGTGGAGCGCCAAGAGGTGAGACCTCGATAAAATTGTATTAAGGCCCAAGAGGTGAGCCATAATAAAAATTGTTTGTAGGCCCAAGAGGTGAGACGTCTTAAAAATTGTGTGGAGGCTAAAGAGGTGAGAACTCTTAAAAATTATGTGGAGGCCCAAGAGGTGAGACCTCTTAAAAATTATGTGGAGGCCAAGAAGGTGAGACCTCGATAAAATTATGTGGAGGCCCAAGAGGTGAGACCTCGATAAAATTTTGTGGAGGCCCAGAGGTGAGACCTCGATAAAATTATGTGGAGGCCCAAGAGGTGAAACCTCTTAAAAATTATGTGGAGGCCCAAGAGGTGAGACTCGATAAAAATTTGTGGAGGCCCAAGAGGTGAGACCTCGATAAATTTTGTGGAGGCCCAAGAGGTGAGAACCTCGATAAAATTTTGTGGAGGCCAAGAGGTGAGACCTCGATAAAATTATGTGGAGGCCCAAGAGGTGAGACCTCATTAAAATTATGTGGAGGCCCAAGAGGTGAGACTCTTAAAAATTATGTGGAGGCCCAAGAGGTGAGACCTCTAATTGGCCAAAGAATTAATTTGTGGAGGCCCAAGAGGTGAGACCTCGATAAAATTTTGTGGAGGCCCAAGAGGTGAGACCTCGATAAAATTTTGTGGAGGCCCAAGAGGTGAGACCTCTTAAAAATTATGTGGAGGCCCAAGAGGTGAGACCTCTTAAAAATTATGTGGAGGCCCAAGAGGTGAGACCTCTTAAAAATTATGTGGAGGCCCAAGAGGTGAGACCTCTTAAAAATTATGTGGAGGCCCAAGAGGTGAGACCTCGATAAAATTATGTGGAGGCCCAAGAGGTGAGACCTCTTAAAAATTATGTGGAGGCCCAAGAGGTGAGACCTCGATAAAATTATGTGGAGGCCCAAGAGGTGAGACCTCTTAAAAATTTTGTGGAGGCCCAAGAGGTGAGACCTCGATAAAAATTTGTGGAGGCCCAAGAGGTGAGACCTCTTAAAAATTATGTGGAGGCCCAAGAGGTGAGACCTCTTAAAAATTTTGTGGAGGCCCAAGAGGTGAGACCTCGATAAAATTATGTGGAGGCCCAAGAGGTGAGACCTCTTAAAAATTATGTGGAGGCCCAAGAGGTGAGACCTCTTAAAAATTTTGTGGAGGCCCAAGAGGTGAGCCATAAATATATAAATGTTTTTATTTACGGAGCAATTCTACGGCGGTTAAGGAGGAGGAGGTGGAGGAGGAAATGGCACTTCATACAGATGGCACTTCACTTTTGGCTGCTTTCCACTGTTGGAGAAGCAAAGTCCGGGTCAATCCACTTGCTGTTCATTTTGATTAGCGTCAGCCTGTCGGCACTGTCGGTTGACAGGCGGCTGCGCTTATAGGTTATAATGCCCCCGGCTGCGCTGAACACCCTTTCTGATAGCACGCTGGCGGCAGGGCAGGCAAGCACCTCCAAGGCGTACAGGGACAGTTCCAGCCACGTGTCCAACTTGGAGACCCAGTAAGTGTAGGACGCCGAGGGATCGGGGAGGACAGGGGTACGGTCTGCCAGGTACTCCCGCAACATCCGCCGATACTTGTCCCTCCTGCTGATAGCGGGCCCCGCAGTGATGGAAGTTGCACGAGGGGGTGCCATGAACGTGTCCCACACCTTGGAGCGTGTTCCCCTGGTGGCTGTGGGCCTGATAGATGTTGTGGGACTCAGGGAGACCCCTCTCCTCTCTGCTGCCAGCGATGGTGGGTGGGAAAATCTCCATCATGTTCTGCACGAGTTCCCTCTGGTATTCCAGCAATCGATTCGTCCTCTCCTCTACCGGAATAAAAGAGGAGACGTTATCTTTATACCGGGGGTCCAGGAGTGCGAAGACCCAGTACAGTTTGTTCTCCACTATCCGGACAACACGTGTGTCCCGGGAAAAGCAGCCCAGCATGAAGTCAGCCATGTGTGCCAGACTCTGAATAGGCATGACCTCACTGCCCCCACCAGAAGGATCACTTGCCATTTCCTCCTCTTCCTCTTCCGCCTCCTCTCCGCCCCATCCGCGCTGAACCAATGGGACGCACACAGCCTGACTGCTACCCTCGCCGCCAGCATCCTCCTCCTCTTCCACAGCCACCTCCACGTCGTCCTCCCTCCTCATCCTCCTCCTCCTGCAACTGCCACCGTGAAGGCAGACAAAAGTGTGGTCTGACTGTGTAGCTCCGTTGCGTCTCCTCCTACCCCCGTCTCCTCTGCGTGCAATGCGTTCTCCCTTATTGCGATGAGCGATTCTTTAAGGACGCATAGGAGCGGGATGGTAACGCTCACTATAGCGTCCTCGCTGCTGACCTTCTTGGTGGACTCCTCAAAGATACGCAGTACATCGCATATGTCTGCCATCCATGGCCACTCGTGGTTGGCAAACTGAGGGAGCTGAGTTGGAGGCACGCGTGGATTCATAATCTGGTACTCCATCAATGCTCTCTGCTGCTCACACACCCTGGCCAACATGGAATAGGTGGAATTCCAGCGAGTCGGCAGGTCGCACAACAGCCGATGTTCAGGCAAATGGAGGCGTTGCTGGAGTTTTTTAAGCTAGCAGCAGCTACAGTTGACTTCCGAAAGTGAGCGCACAAGCGCCGCACTTTCACCAGTAGCTCTGCCAGGTTGGGGTAAGTCTTTAGAAATTTTTGGACTACCAGATTAAAAACGTGGGCCAGGCATGGTACGTGATTGAGTTCGGCAAGCTCCAGAGCCGCCACCAGGTTACGGCCGTTATCGCACACGACCATGCCTGGTCCTAGCTGCAGCGGCGACAGCCACATCTCCGTCTGCTGCAATATGGCGTCCCTCACCTCTGGGGCGCTGTGCTTCCTGTCGCCCAAGCTGATGAGCTTAAGCACCGCCTGCTGACGTCTCCCCGCGCCAGTGCTGCAACGCTTCCAGCTAGCGGCTGAGGGCGATGTTAAGGCAGAGGAGGAGGAGGAAGAGGAGGGGGTTTATCAGAACCCGTGCTGGCAATCTTGGGCGGGGGTGGTAGGTAGGCCGTCTCTGTTTGCGACCCCGTCCCCGCTTCCACAACATTCACCCAGTGTGCCGTCAAAGAGATGTATCGTCCCTGGCCGCAAGCGCTTGTCCACGAGTCGGTGGTCAAGTGGACCTTTGCGCTGACTGCGTACCTCAGGGCCCGCCTGATGTTACGCGACACGTGCTGGTGCAGGGCGGGGACGGCACTCCGGGAAAAGTAGTGGCGGCTGGGGACGGAATAGCGAGGTGCGGCAGCCGCCATCAGGTCGCGGAAGGCCTGCGTCTCCACAAGCCTAAACGGCAACATCTCCAGGGCCAGCAGTTTGGAGATGTGGCAGTTTAAGGCTTGGGCTTGGGGGTGACTCGAGGCGTACTTCCGCCTGCGGTCGAACGCCTGCGAGATGGACAGTTGTTGGGACGAGGAGTGTGAAGGTGCAGGCGAAGAGGCGGGGGAAGGGGAGGCTGAAGGAGAAGGCCCCAAAGTAGCCGAGGCAGAGGCAGATGTGGAGGTGTCCTGGCTGGAGGTCTGGACCGCAGTGGCAGCACACAACAAAGGGGAAGAGGCAGTGGCAGCAAGACCGGGCGCAGGTTGTATTGCGTTTGCTCTCTCCCACTCAGCCCAGTGCTTGACTTCCAAGTGACGCCGCATGCCTGAGGTGGTCAGATTGCTCTTCTCAGAGCCCCTACTCAGTTTTGAGTGGCAGAGTGTGCAAACCGCGCTCAGTTTGTCATCCGCACAAACATTAAAAAATCTCCACACCACAGAAGTACGAGGCCTCGATGGGGGAGCTTCGCGCGACTGCCCGCTGCCGGGAACAGCTTCGGCCCTGCTGGCTGTGGCCTCACTTCTCTGTCTGGACTGTCCTCTGCTCTGGACATCCCTGCTGCCTGTGGACATCCCTCTGCCTGTGGACATCCTCTGCCTCTGGACATCCCTCTGCCTCTTGCTGCCTTTTTCGGTGCTGCGCAGACCACCACCTCTCCACTGCTTTCCCCGCTGGACATCACCCCTGGCCAAGTGGGGTCGGTCATTTCGTCATCCACCACCTCCTCTTCCTCACTCTGCTCCTCCTCCTGCCCACTGGACATTCCAACAGCCTCCCTTGATGGCAACTGCGTCTCATCATCATCATCGCTCATGATAACAGATGCTGGTTCAGGGTCCACATCAGCAGGAGATGGCGAAAACTCAAGTGTTTGGGCATCACTACAAACAAAATTCCTCTGCTAGCTCCTGGGATTCTTCCGGCACATCTGAAAAAGGACCCGAAAAGAGCTCCTGGGAGGGGTCAATGGTGGGATGACTCTGTTGGCCAGGTGTGGAGGAAGGAGGGTCAGAGTGAGACTGTGTGGATGACTGGCTGGTGGACAACTGTGTGGAAGCGCTATCGGCTATCCATTGCACCACCTGTTCAACCTGCTCAGGCCTCAACAGCGGTGTAACCCGCCCCCTGCTTAACTGTCCCATAAAGGCAGGGATTCTGGATGAGTGGGATCCTGGCTGACCCTCACCAGCACGCATTGTATCCCCACTGGCTTCAACAAGGCCCCCAACAGCATTTCCGCGCCCCCGTCCTCGTCCACGTCCTATTCCGCTAGCCCCCCTCCGCATTTTATTTTTTTTTGTTACAATATTTTGCCTTCACAGCCGTGTACTAACTGTTCAGACGGTGTGTATTAACACCAGGTATGTGAAATTATTTCGCAAGAGAACGCACAGTACAGTTGCCAATGAAAAGGCCTATATATTTTATATTTCAAGGTACACAGCCGTGTACTAACTGTTCAGACGGTGTGTATTAACACCAGGTATATACAATTATTTCGCAAGAGAACGCACAGTACAGTTGCCAATGAAAAGGCCTATATATTTTATATTTCAAGGTACACAGCCGTGTACTAACTGTTCAGACGGTGTGTATTAACACCAGATATATAAAATTATTTCGCAAGAGAACGCACAGTACAGTTGCCAATGAAAAGGCCTATATATTTTATATTTCAAGGTACACAGCCGTGTACTAACTGTTCAGACGGTGTGTATTAACACCAGGTATATACAATTATTTCGCAAGAGAACGCACAGTACAGTTGCCAATGAAAAGGCCTATATATTTTATATTTCAAGGTACACAGCCATGTACTAACTGTTAAGACGGTGTGTATTAACACCAGGTATATACAATTATTTCGCAAGAGAACGCACAGTACAGTTGCCAATGAAAAGGCCTATATATTTTATATTTCAAGGTACACAGCCGTGTACTAACTGTTCAGACGGTGTGTATTAACACCAGGTATGTGAAATTATTTCGCAAGAGAACGCACAGTACAGTTGCCAATGAAAAGGCCTATATATTTTATATTTCAAGGTACACAGCCATGTACTAACTGTTCAGACGGTGTGTATTAACACCAGGTATGTGAAATTATTTCGCAGAGAACGCACAGTACAGTTGCCAATGAAAAGGCCTATATATTTTATATTTCAAGGTACACAGCCGTGTACTAACTGTTCAGACGGTGTGTATTAACACCAGTATGTGAAATTATTTCGCAAGAGAACGCACAGTACAAGTTGCCAATGAAAAAGGCCTATATATTTTTATTTCAAGGTACACAGCCGTGTACTAACTGTTCAGACGGTGTGTATTAACACCAGGTATGTGAAATTATTTCGCAAGAGAACGCACAGTACAGTTGCAATGAAAGGCCTATATATTTTATATTTCAAGGTACACAGCCGTGTACTAACTGTTCAGACGGTGTGTATTAACACCAGGTATATACAATTATTTCGCAAGAGAACGCACAGTACAGTTGCCAATGAAAAGGCCTATATATTTTATATTTCAAGGTACACAGCCGTGTACTAACTGTTCAGACGGTG
>ONZH01010004.1:0-37001 GCA_900303285.1 Rhinella marina | reverse complement strand
AAGTAAATATATAGGTGGATAAGGTAGATCAAAATCACGTATGTTATTACGTACCGTGCAGTATGGAGCAATTACACAGAAACTATTAGATTAGGCAGACTTGGTCTGCTTAGTTGCAACCCAGACAAATGTCGCACAGAGATTTTTGTAATCTAGCTGTATCAGTGAGAGCAAAAGACCTTTTTTAATTAAGTGACGTACAGAATGTGTCACCTCGACAGAAAATACGGATTGTGGTGAGTGGACAGCTGAACTGTGACACACAGAATGGTTCCACACAGCTGTGTGAAATGGATTTGTATCACTGAGCTAAAACAACAAAAAAACGATTTTTTAATATCTTTTTTTTATATTTTTTTTTATTTTTTTATTTTTTTTTTAACGTGACGTGCAGAAACTATCAGAGACCTAACTCAGCCCCTGCTGACGGTGGCTATTTTGACTGCAACCCAGACAAATGTCGCACAGAGATTTTTGTGATCTAGCTGTATACGTGAGAGCAAATGACCTTGTTTAATTATGTGACGTACTGAATGTGTCACCTGGACAGAAAATACGGATTGTAGTGAGTGGACAGCTGAACTGTGACACACAGAATGGTTCCACGCAGCTGTGTGAAATGGATTTGTATCACTGAGCTAAAACAACAAAAAAACTATTTTTTATATATATTTTTTTAATATTTTTTTTTATATTTATTTTTTTTTTTAACGTGACGTGCAGAAACTATCAGAGACCTAACTCAGCCCCTGCTGACGGTGGCTATTTTGACTGCAACCCAGACAAATGTCGCACAGAGATTTTTGTGATCTAGCTGTATGAGTGAGAGCAAAAGACCTGGTTTAATTAAGTGACGTACAGAATGTGTCACCTGGACAGAAAATACGGATTGTAGTGAGTGGACAGCTGAACTGTGACACACAGAATGGTTCCACGCAGATGTGTGAAATGGATTTGTATCACTGAGATAAAACAACAAAAAAACTATTTTATTTTATATCTTTTTTTTTAGTTTTTTTTTTTTTTTAATGTGACATGCAGAAACTATCAGAGACCTAACTTAGCCCCTGCTGACGGTGGCTATTTTGACTGCAACCCAGACAAATGTCGCACAGAGATTTTTGTGATCTAGCTGTATGAGTGAGAGCAAAAGACCTGGTTTAATTAAGTGACGTACAGAATGTGTCACCTGGACAGAAAATACGGATTGTAGTGAGTGGACAGCTGAACTGTGACACACAGAATGGTTCCACACTGCTGTATGAAATGGATTTGTATCACTGAGATAGAACAATAAAAAAAAGGGTTATATATGGCGATAGCTGCACTACTAGTGCCAGCCAACCAAGTCAGGAGACAAAAAAAAATTTCTTGTAGCCCTTAGAAGGGCTGTTGGGTTCTTGTGAGATCTTGTGAGATCCTGCCTAACAAACAACTACATGCAGGCCCTAACACTCTCCCTGAAACGCAGCAGCTCTATCCCTAACGACATCCAGACAGCATCTGAGCCGAGCACCGCGGGCAGTCACTAGTATATTCCAGGGTCACCTGATCAGGCCAGCCAACCCCTGCTATCGACATGTAAGGGCCCCACGTGATGCTGGGTGTACCGCAGAGTCTCCTGGCTTGTGATTGGCTGAGTTTATAGGCGCCAAAAATGCACAATGCGGAAGTTGCCATTTCCTCGAGCATGGCGAGATACTCGTCCGAGCAGCGAGCACTTACGAGTACCGTAATACTCGAACGAGCACCAAGCTCGGACGAGTATGCTCGCTCATCTCTAATATTGATATTAAAAATAACCACCAAAAATTATATTAAATATGTTTAACATGAAAACATGATTTAAACAATAGTTTATTATATGATGAAAAAATTCTTTTAAACCTGCCCTGAGTGTAGAAACATATGTTAAGACATCTGGTATGATGGCAAAGTGACTTCAGGGTCAGCAGCATCACTGGGGTCCTAGGTTTGAATCTGATCAAAGGAAACGTTGCTGTTATTTCAACTATAGTCAAGGACAATATATGTCCTTTACAGCCCACTAGGTAAATGTGGTTTCAGCTCAGGCACACCAGCAACTTGGCCTCTGCTTGGTAATTGTGAGATTTCTGCATCAATGTCCTCGTCTGCCTCGTCATCCTCCACTTTGTCCTCAGCCTCCACTGTAGGCACAGTTCAGAGTGGTCCTCTAAGCATACCACCTATGCAAAGCATGGTATTGTCGCACGGTTCTGCACCTGGTCAGCCTGGGCGAACAGAGTCACACCGGGGAGGAACTGCTCCACTTTGTCAACAAAGAAATTGAAACCTGGCTATCTCCTTGCCAACCATTCTGTCTGTGCTGTGTCAAGGAGGGCTGACCTATATGCCCTGCATGGTGCACATCTTCAATCTGGTTCCTCAAGTCTTGCAGCAAACTAATAGAGCTGTTATAAAATGTCTAGGAAACTGTGCACGCACTTCAGCCATTCTTACAATGCAGAATACGCTCTCCTTGACCTGCAAAGGCAGAATGGTGTTCCCCTACATCATCTCATATGTAACGTTTCCACACATTGGAACTCCATGCTTTACATGTTGGACTGACTGTATGAGCAGAGGAAACTCTGGACTTATTCTTGATGATGCAGGCAGACAGGACTACTCCCCAGTGTAACTTCGATGTTAAATAGTAGCAGCTCATGCTTGACACCTACTGTTTTCCAAGGCCCTTTGAGGAGGCCACTTTATTTATTAGTTGCCAGGATTACAGGATGAAAGATATCATTCCACTCCTTTATGTCTTGTAGGGGATGCTGATAAATCTAATTGGTGAAGGGACAGAAGACTTGGTGCCTACATCTAATAGCCACCTGAGCCCTGTGGAGGTTGAACTGGCACAGGACAAGGATGAGGACGAGAAGGAGGACATAAATGCCCAGGGTTGATTGTTCTGCCCAAGCGACAAGAGAGGACCAGGAGGCACAAGAGCAACATGAGGAGCTGGAGGGCAATGACGAAGACCAGACATGCCGCGGCAGTTTTCAGTGGAGATGGAGGCAGGGAGTCCCTCCGAGTCCCTTGTGCAAATGGCCCAATGCATGCTGAGTTGTTTGCGCACTGACAGCCGCATTATCACCATTCGGCAAAGGGATCGCCTATCCTAACAAAGGTCTAACCCTCTGAGTTCACACTCCACTGCCATGACTGCTGGAGAGGTGGGAGGAGGACCAGCACTTGCTGGAACTTAAGTCTTGAGTCTGTGATGAGCACTTTTCTTCAACCACCTACTAAAGAAACCACATGGATCAGGTCCTGAATCAGCAGGTGGTGGCATACTTGGACTGCACCCTGTCACCCCAGATCCAAGATCTTCTGGACTATTGGGCAGCCAAAAGTTATCCCAAAGAGAACTCACCTTTCAACACAAAATGTTGAGAGACTAACCTATATAAAGATGAATCAGGAGTGGATCAACCCCGATTTCCAGACACCGGTGCCTGATGCAACAGACTAGATCATTCTGGCAGTTGTGATCTAACTGCAGTGTGCTGCCACCCCGGACCATCATGACAACTGGCCCATTACTTCTGGGCACGTGCTTCTGCCACTATTCTGATGCTGACACCCGTCTGATGCCACCCGCCTGCTGCCTCTACTGCCATCTGCTCCTACTGTGATCTGCCACTAGTGATGAGTGAAGTATTACAAAACTAAATCTGGCTGCTTCGCCGAACTTTACAAAAAAATTGGGTTTATGACAAATTACTTTGATATGAAGCGCATTTCTTTGTAAGTAGTGGTTGCAATGACAGTGAGCAGCAATTGTGCCGGCCCCAAAATTGTACTCCTCAGATTTTGCATTCGTAGCTATTGGCATTTATCATGTAGAGGAAGTTAATATAAGCCACTAACTAATGTATTTGTATTATCCATATTGCTTACTTTGCTGGCTAGATTCATTTTTCCATCACATTATACACTGTTCGTTTCTATGGTTACGACCACCCTACAATCCAGCAGCGGTGGCTGTGCTTGCACACTACAGGAAAAAGTGCGAGCCTCTGTAGTGGCCGGCACCGTGATAGCACAAATAGGCTACTGCTTTTTCCCATAGTTTTCAAGCACAACCACTGTTGCTGGATTGCAGGGTGGTCTGTAACCATGGAGATGAGCAGTGTTTAATGTGATGGGAAAATCAATCTAGCCAGCAAAGGAGGCAATGTGAACAATCACAATACATTAGTAAGTGCTTTGTATTAACTTCTTCTGCATAATAAATGCCACTTGCTGAAGTGAGAAAACCCCTTTAAGTAGAAGGATATGATTGCACTTATTGATCTTGGCTCAGACCTTTTTTCTTTTCTATTACATGAACAAGAAATTAAACTTTGCTTGTAAAATGTAGTGTGGTTCAATAATGACTTTTTACAGGATCAATTAAAGGGGTTCTCCAAGTTATTTTTGTGTTCTTTGTATGTTTCTAACTTGTCAAATGTAACAACTTTCCCATACACTTTGTGCTTCTAGTCTGTTGAGACATCACTGTGCTGGCCACGCCCTCTGCACTGCTGGCTGCTATCTGCTCTCTCCCTGGATTCCTTCAGATAAAACATTAACCCCTTCAGCCTGAACACACTGAGGGCTCAAGGCTTTACAACAGTAGCTGCAGGCAGTGAGGAGACAAATGCTGGGCACAGAGGAATTCTGCAAAGTATTGCACAAGAAAGGTAGGGGGAAGTTCCTGTGTGTATCAGCAGTGTCATTGTACAGCTGGGACTTGTAGTCCTACACATACAACATGCTGCTGAGTATCCTAGCATTCAGACATATCACTCAGGGCAGCTCTTGTATTCACTCCCTTTGCAGAGTGGGGGGAGGGGCAGAGATTGTTATTACTGCAGGTAAACAAAGGCCAGAAGAGAACCAGGGAAATGAGGAAATATAGATTTACAGTGCTATATTTTTTTTTCATAACTCGGACAACCCCTTTAAACAGCACATAAAACTATATTGCTCTGAAAATATTCTAGCAATTGTTTTTATAAGCTTTTTTAATAACCTTAACAACTGATATTTTAGTTGTTTGCCATGATCCCTGGTGAAGAATTATGAGTACCTTTGACATCAGTGATTCATGAACTAATGAAATCTCTTCCCATCTATACAACAGAACTCATAATTAACTTAGTGGTTAGGATACGGCCACACGGTCAGGTTTTTTAATGCAGTTTTAGAAGCCAAAATCAGGAGTGGATCATAAAAGGAGAGGAAATATAAAGGACAGATAATGTACGACTTCTGCTTCTTGAATCCACTCTTGGTTTTGGCTCTTTGAACTTTGTTTGTTCATAAACAAGTAATGTGTATGGGACAGATGATAGAATTGGGTTTGCATTGCAGAAATTAGACAATCTGATGTCATGTATCATGATTCAGTCTTTCGGCTATGTTTATGTACATTAAATAATGGCAGTATTCCAGGCCCTATAGCTGTGGCTTTATGATAAGGACAAAGCACAATGGTTTGGATGGGACAGGCAGCCAATTTATTATGTTTTTAAAGAACAATGGATTATGACTATAAAATGACCAAATTTTGATCAGTTTTGTCATTTTATTCGTTTTTGTTTAACAATTGGCAAGTATAATTTGCTGTAGGAAAGATGAAAAATGGCAATGATGAAAATTGAGCAGTGTACGGTATGTGGGAAAATACATGAAATAAAATCCTTTCCCTTTGCTAAAATGAAAAATATGCATATGGATTAAGCTGGCAGTCATGACTATGCATGCCCTTCTCCTATTGAATAATATGTAAATCAAGCAAGAAAACAGTTGGAAATTGATTCACATTTTTTTCCCATGAAAGGGGTTTCTAGAATTGCAATATTGTTGGTCTCTCCCCTAAAGAGGTTATGAGGGTAACTGAGACCCATTTAAAATGTTTTTTTTCTTTAGTTATCACACCTAAGGATAAGCGAATCGACTTCACCGATGCGGATGTAGTAAGCCTCGATGTGCCGCGGCCAGCGCTGACCGCGGCACATGTGATGCGGGCGGGAGGAAGGGGAGTCTATCGGGTCCCTGCACTGCTGTGACGGGGACCCGATAGCTTGGATAGCATCCCGATGCCTTCCTTAGGCATCGTGGCTGCTATCCCTGCTTGCCTGTGCGATCCAGCCCCTGGATCGCACAGGAAGCAGGCTGTAAGTGTACGACATTGAGTAATACACTTACAGCCAATGCATTACAATACAACAGTATTGTAATGCATTGTAAAGGGGATCAGACCCCCTAAAGTTAAATAAAGTGAAAAAAAGTTGAAAAAATAAGTTAAAAAAATTAAGTTTTACAAAAAATTTACGTTTTAAGTAAAAAAAACTACACTTTTCCCCAAAAAATGTTTTAAAAAATTGTAAAAAAAAAAAGGGGAAAAAAGAAAAGTATACATCGTCGCATCCGTATCGACCTGCACGCAGTAAAAAAAAACAGTGCCAAAACAGCCATTTTTTGGTCACCTTCCCTCACAAAATGTGTAATAGCAGGTGATCAAAAAGGCGTATTTAACCCAAAATGGTACCAATCAAACCGTCATCTTGTCCCGCAAAAATGATACCCTACCTGAGACAATCGCCCGAAAAATTTAAAAAATATGGCTCTCAGAAAATGGCAACACAAAAAAAGATTTTATTCTGTTCAAAAATAAATCTAATGTGTAAAACTTTCCTAAAATAAAAATGTTAGGCATTTTGGGTATCGCCACATCCGTAACAACCTGCTTTATAAAAATATTACATGAGATGGCCCCCCAGGTGAATGCTGCAAAAAAAATTTAAAAAAAACTATGCCAAAACAGCCATTTTTCCCTCTTGCCTCACAAAAAGTGTAATAGCAGGTGATCAAAAAGGCATATTTGTCCTGCAAAAAATTAGACCCTACCTGAGACACAACAAACCCTAGACCCTAGCAACACAAAAAAAATTTTTATTCTGTTCAAAAATAAATCTAATGTGTAAAATTTAATAAAAATAAAAATCGTAGACATATTGGGTATCGCGGCGTTCGTAACAACCTGCTCTATAAAAATATCACATGATTTGCCCCCTCAGGTGAATGCTGTAAAAAATTTTTAAAAAACTGCCAAAACAGCTATTTTTTTTCACCTTGACTCACATAAAAGTCTAATACCAAGCAATTGAAAAGTCTTATGTACCCCAAAATGGTACCAATGAAAACGTCACCTCATCCCGCAAAAAATGAGCCGCCACATAAGACAATCACTCAAAAAATAAAAATCAATGGCTCCCGCAAACCAATCCATCAAAATATGTTTTGCAAAATCCATATGGCGCTCGTTCTGTTCTGAGTCCTGCCATGTGCCCCCACAGCAGTTTATCACCACATATGGGGTGTTGCCTTATTCAGGAGAAAATGGGGAACAACTTATGGGGTGCTTTTCTCCTGTTACCCCTTATGAAAATGAAAAATTTGGGACTAAAGCAACTTTTTATTGGAAGAAATGAAACTTTTCATTTTCACAGCCAAGTGTTTCCAAATTCCGTAAAACGCTTAGGGGGTCAAAGTGGTCAGTACCCCCCTTAATATATTCTTTGAAGGGTGTAGTTTCCAAAATGGGGTCACTTTTTGAGGGTTCCCACTGTAGGGGTACGTCAGGGTCTTTCAATTACAAAATGGTACCTAAAAAACATTCTAGCAAAATCTGCCTCCAAAATTCGTATGGCGCTCCTTTCCTTCTGACCACTGCCACAAACCCATAGAGACATTTACCACCACATATGGGGTATTTCTGTAAACTGCAGAATCAGAGTAATGTATATTGAGGTTTAGTTTGCCGTTAACCCTTGCTGTGTTGCAAGAAAAAAATTATTAACATGAATAATCTACTAAAAAAGTGAAATTTTGAAATTTCACCCCCATTTTCCTTTAATTCTTGTGGAACACCTCAAGGGTTAACAAATAGAGATGAGCGAACGTGCTCGTAACAAGCACTGTAGCACTCGGCTCCCCTGCGCTCGCATGGGCGCAGGCATCCGCTTCCGTCCTCCCCATCCGTCGGGTGAGGAGGACGGAAGCGGATGCCTGCGCCCATGTGAGCGCAGGGGAGCTGAGCGCTACAGTGCTCATTACGAGCACGTTCGCTCATCTCTATTAACAAACTTTGTAACATCAGTTTTTTATAATTTGAGGGGTGTAGTTTCTAAAATGGGGTCATTTATGGGTGGTTTCCATTACATATGCCCCCCAAAATCACTTTATATCTGAATTGGTGCTTAAAATAATGATTTTGGAAATTTTGTTGAAAATTTGCAAAATTGCTTCTAAACTTGTATGCCTTCTAACGTCTGAAAAAAGTAAAATGACATTTATAAAATGATGCCAACATAAAGTAGACATATGGGAATGTAAAATAATAACTATTTTTGGAGGTATTACTATGTATTTTGAAAGTAGAAAAATTGACATTTGGAAATTTGCAAATTTTTCAAAGATTTTGCTAAATTTGGTATTTTTTTATAAAATGAAATATTTTGCCACAAATTTCAGATTAGCAAAAAATGGCCTGGGAAAGTGAAAACAGGCCCGGCGTTGAAGGGGTTAAAAGGGGTTAAAGGGGTTGGCCACTTTCTGTTTATTGTTGACTAATGTTTTTCTAAGATAATTATATGACACTAATATAGCTTTTGAATTTATGTGGTATTTTCTATATTTCATAAGGTATACTCCCTTGTTTGCAAACTCTTTGCTGCAGTCCACACAGAGGTCCTGTCCATAAAATGGCTGCTGATGGAGGGTCATGTGACCAAGCAAATCCCCTCCATGTGATGTATTCTTTGTTCAAATACACTACACCTGCACTAAACTCCTAACAGTACAAGTGCAGATGGCAGGTACTACCATATCTATTTGAATTGAGGAGATGATTTGCCTTGTCATATCACCCTTCATAAATGGCCATCTTATGGACAGGACCTCTGTCTGGACAACACAAAAGACATTGTAAAGAAGGGAGCATGCCTTATTAAATCTAGAAAATGGTGCATAAATTTCAACAAAGGTGTCACGGTGCGGTTCACTGTGACAGTTGTGGCCATTTAAGCTGGCTGCATGCTCTCTTACATACTGGCTACAGGCTGAAACCTGTGTATGCTGGTTGCTTGGGGCTGTGTGCTGGCTGGGGTGTCTTGTGTGAACTATGCCCATGAATTTGTGTATTCCCTGTGCCTGCATCTCTGGCAGTTCTTGTCACTTTCGCCATTCAGGCTGGCTGCAGGCTCCCACGCGTCCTGGCTGCAGGCTGACAACTATGTATGCTGGTTGCTTGGGGCTGCATGCTGGCTGTGGTGTCTTGTGTGAACGATGCCCATGGATGTGTGTACACCCTGTGCCTGCATCTCTGTGCAGTTCTTGTCACTGTTGCCATTAGGTTGGCTGCAGGCTCTCTTGCGTACTGGCTGCAGGCCGACACCTGTGTATGCTGGTTGCTTGGGAATGTGTGCTGGCTGTGGTGTAGTGTGTGAACTGTGGCCTGTGTTTGGGGTTTCCCGTGTCTGCATCTCTGTGGCTCCTGTCTCTGGTGCCGTGCAGGCTGGCTGCATGCGCTTTGTGTACTGGCTGTGGGTGTTCCCATATATGCTGATTCTGTGAGGTGTGCTGGCTGCAGCCTTGTGTGAACAGGGACTGAGTTTGGATTCACTTGTGATTGTGTGTTCTGTGCTTCTGGTACTCCTGTTCTGATGGAGTTAATATACTCTGATTTGTTCCTGGGTGTGGCTTATCAGGTGTCCTTGTTAATCCAGCTATAGCTATCTGTGAGCTGTGTGGCTTGTGGTCATTCTATCTTGTGTCTTGCTGGGTGTAGCACCTTACTGCTCACCCAGGTGGTTCAGTCTGTCTTGTGCCTTACTCGGTGTAGCCTCTTGCTGCTGACCCAGGGGGTTTTACCATCTGCCCTTGTTTGTGGTGTCGCCTGGTAATGCATTGTTGTTGCTTTGTCTGTTTTTCTGTACCTATCCTGTGATTTTGTTGGTGATGTTGTTATCCTTGTCCATGCCTTGCCTGTTCTTCTGTACCTGTTCTGTCTGTATCCACTCTGTTCCATGTCTAGCCTAGCAGTGCTTTAACTGCGTCTGATAGCTTGGGAGTGCTAAACTGTTTTGGATCCTGCCTGTTCCATGTCCAGCCTGGCAGTGCCTACTGCTTCTGATCCAGTCTGTTCCATGTCTGTCCTGCAGTGCCTTACTGCTTCTACTCCTGTGTTTTTCCTGCCTTCGTGAGAGGGCCCCTGGGTTCTCTGGAGGCACCATATCTAGTCTGTGTACATCTCTGCCTGAGACCGCCATGCTTTCATTCCGCTTGGGGTCCAGGCATCTGCTTCTGTGCTGATTCCCGTTTGTTGTCTGTTCCATGTCCTGTGTTTGCTTGGGTTCCAGTTATGTTGTCTGTTCTGCTGGTGCTTGCACCAGCATGGTTCTCTGCAGGTAGCGGCCAAGTGTACCGGGATCCTCCTGGAGGTGCGATCAGTGAGCCCTCGGCCCAATTCATCCCCACCAGCAAGGGCTCTGTGAAGAATGGGGCTCACTGTCTCTCAGCCTTCTGGGTTTTGCCTCTGGTCTGCCAGTGCCGTTGGTTCTGTGGTAGTGCTACCACTATTGCTTAACCTGATTTACTGTCATGTTCCTTTATTACATGTATAATAAATTACTCTGTTGATCCCTGGTCTGTATCTTGCCTGTTTCCTGTTTGCAAGACATCCTGGAGGTCTGCCTTGGGCATCCGGAACATGACAAAAGGTTATATTAGTAAGTTCCATATAATCATCTCACAAACACCTTTGTCAACAATAACCTGAAGATGGCCAACCCCTATAAGCTATGTGTTAGCCCAGCTCCCCGTACCTGCGATTCTGTCCCCACATAAAGGTATGGGTGCCGGGCTTCTTCACTCGTCCTCACTGCTGCACGCAGTGCTGGCTGGCATGGCCAGTGGGATTCTTAGCTGTGGTCTGCACTTCTGCCACCTGCATCTCCTTCCTGGCTCTGAGCAGAGCTTGCACTCCTTGTGTGTATTCAGGGTGTGTGTGGGCATGTCTCTCCTACCTTTGTGGGGCAGCCTGTACACACCTTCTATCTTCCCCAGTCTATGGCTGGTCTACAGGAGGTATTTAAAGGCGCCTCCTTCTACGGGAAGGCGCCTGAGCAACTTAGGTTCCTAGCTAGTTTAGTTCTTGTCATTCTGTGTTCCGGACTTTGGATTACTTATTATGGACTTTGTCTGACTGCTGCCTGTCCTGACTACACCTCTGTCTGATCAGCCTTTGAAGTGTGAAGCCAAGATCAGCCAAGAAGTGTGCTCAGACATTGCCCTCAGAGGGAGTTGGTTACATGGGGCAACGGGTTCCCACCTGTTGGTCATAACACTTTGTATGTATGCAGGTGTATGGAGCAATGTAAGCAGTGAAGAGGCGACAGCGTTCACGTGTGCTCTGCAGCTGATTCTAGGGTTACCAAGAAGCAAAATACCACCAATCTGATATTGACTGCCTACGCCAACCTTTTTTATTTAAAATTCACAGGTACAGGACTTATGATATTATGTGTCTGTACTGGGCACTGTATTGCTGTCAGAGGTGACCTGTATTGATTTCCATTTATTACACAGAGAGAATACTGCTCAAAATATTGCATCCAATTTAAAAACATATACTATATACCAACATGTGAAAACACAATGGCGATCATGTCTCTTCAAATTCAGGGCTGTAGGGAGCATGAGAGAGGGCTAAGTTAATAATTAATTAAACTGTATAGCGCAAATTGAAACCATAGATGGCTTTGGTATTTTGCCAAAATTTCACAATAAAGTCTCTAGAATGATTTTTTAAAAAGACAAGGATGAAGATAACACAAACCATGTCAGAAAACAAATTATTAAGTGGTACAAAAATGGTCCAAGTAACTGTGATGGTTTTTAAAAACCTTTTATTCTGTGTTTTGAAAATCTACTTTATTAAGTTCGATATTTGTCAGTACACCTATTTTCCCTGTTAGTGCTAAAGATGAGTTGTCCAGATTTGGGTGAATCAGGAATCTACATCTGGAACCAGAATAGAATCTGAGTAGGTCTGGAAATGATGGCCCTGACTCCTGATTTTACTCTGACCTGTTTAACAGTGGGGCAATGGAGCCTTTGGAATTTGAAGGGATGAGTGGAATCAGTTGGAAACATATAAATGAAGTTGCAAAAATCCATTCTTAATTGCATTTTCTATTGACTTCAATCCAAGTGGCGCACACAGAAATGGGGAAAATATAGCCTTTTTCAATTCTTGCATTTGAACTGAATGTTAAAACCCACATTAAGGGAAACAATACGATGGTTAAATATGTGTATTAAAGGTCTGCATCTCAAATACTTTTTGAAATGTGTGGAATTGTTGAAAATGGTTACTGAGAATTTGGCACTATGGACCAGTTTCATGTATTATGAGGTTTTTCATCACATACTACTGTATATAGAGATACTCATCAAGCATCAAGTGCTTGATGACCAGCCAGTTATTGTCATTCATTTCTCTTCAATTCAGGTTTGAAAGTTGAGATTACCTGCCTTCAATCTGCCTGATTGACTGAATACTATAGCTAACAGTAGAAATGACAGGTAGAACAAGTGAAAACAAGTGAGATGGAAAAGAGGCGTTATAGACACATTTCACAGACATTGCATTCAGACTTCGGATCAGTGTTGTCATTTCTTTCATTGTCTTATTTACATAGCAGTTGCCATCTGCCACACTACGATTTATGCATTGCAAAATCATACAATGCCATGCAGCTCCCAACATTTAGTAATTATACCAAATGTCATAAAGATTTGTTAGGTATATACAAAAAACTCATATTCCACATTTACTGTTTGCCATGTAGTATTCATGTCATTGTTAACTGTTGTCAGAATTTGCTTGTTTTAAGTTAAGTAAATTAAAATATCCAATAACTTACATAAGCATTCACAGCAATCTGTTCTAAAAGTAAAGCAATTAAGGCGATATACTGCCTTCTGACATATGCATGTTAATTATTTCAGGACTTTATAGTCCTTCTTTATTATGAAACCCTAATTTGTTTCTATGGCAACATGCAAATTTAAGTGTTGCTCGCGTTTATGATTCAGATTCTTCACTGTAACATGTGTCACCATTCAACTGCTTGTTTAGCGTATTTTACGCGTTATGATGTCCACTAAGAAAAAATTGTGATAGTTCATCGTGCACCTTTTGGAGGCATTTTATATAATACATTGGGGGATCGCTTACAAGCAGGGACATAACTATAGGGGCAGCAGAAGGAGCAGTTGCACCTGGGACATGTAGCCTGAAGAACCCAAAATGTCCCTCTGCCTCATATGAAGAGAAGTGACCTAAATTATAGAGTATGTTATATTTGGGGAGAGAGGCTGTCTGAGATTTGGCATTAAAGCCAAGGAGCTTTAAATTATGCCTCTGACTTACAGTGACCTACAGGCTGTTACTATGTTCCATCTGCAGAATATTGACTGCTGCAATCATCAGCCTCTTGCTCCTATGTGAAGAGACCATTCTAATTTGTACAATAAAAACACTTTTCATTGGAGAAATGTTAGGCACCCAGCTTCCAAAGCAACCAATCAACATTAATGTTCCAAGATAGAGATGGCACTCCAGATTACGCTTTTTCAATTTCGTGAACTTTATTGTTCCAACCAATTAGTATGTACAGTAGCAACATTTCTGGCGATAGGAAAGAAGGACCGTTTATCAAGCTCAGTGCTGGTTGCGCATATCCTGTGGCCAGAATACCAGGGGACCACCAAGATAATGCTTGTTTCATCCTATGACAGGGGAACAGGAAAGGATTGGAGGATTACCTCACTCAATTAAATAAAAACAATTATTTTATTATATATTAAAATGTCCAATTTTTATTTATTTATTTATTTTTAATATTTTGGTGTATTTTGCAGAATTGTCAAATACAAGGGGATCAAGTGGATATTTTTAACAATTAAATGATACATACATAAGTACATGGAATTCAATTGACTGCCGCAAATTGTTTTATTCATATGGGGGGGAAACTAAACACATAAGCAAACACATTAGGAATAAAAGAAATGGACTTTCAGTCCATAGTGTGCTTATACACTTTAAAAAGAAACATAAGCAAACCCCTAATATTAATATTCCAGCTGAAAGTTGGTTGGAAAGAAGGGGATGTGATTTGCTTATTATTTCAAAAAGAAACTGAATTTATTTTCCCCTTAAATGTGATGGTGCCAAATGTGTTAAATGTTTAGCTGGATATAAACAGCTTCATCTGAACATGTAATTGTGGTGGAAGAGCTAGTTATAATGTATAAAATATGGATAGGGATTTTGGAAGAGGAGCCCTTGAGTAAGCTGTGAGGCAAAACTGGTTTAGCTCTGCATAAGAAGAGCTAAATTTGGTTTCATGAGAGGTCTTTTGATATTTTTATCTTGTGAGTATATTAACCACTTCAAGTCTGCCCATTGACTATAAACGTCCTTCAGCTTTGCCCCCTGTGTGCAGCACCTGTACATAGAAGCTCCATGACTCAGCTGCCTCCTGACAGCCAAGAACATGGAGCTTTAACCTGAGACCTTTTTTCCTGGTCTCCAAGCTTTTGATCACTCTGACAAGCTGTCAAAGCCATCACAAATGCTTGTACTATCTCACTCTCATTACTGCCGGTCACAGAGCAGTTTACAACTACATATTGGGTGTTTTTGCAAACTTCAGAATCAGGAAAATAAATATTCAGGTTTGATTTGCGGTTTACCCTTGCTATCTTATGGGAAAAATGAATTAAAAACTGAAAATCTGCGAAAAAATATATATATTTTAAATTTCACCATGCTTCTGTTTTAATTCTTGTGGGAAATCTAAAGGGTTAACAAACTTTGTAAAATCAGTTTTGATTACATTGGGGGCTGTAGTTTCTAAAATATGTTCATTTATGGGAGGTTTCTATTATTTAAGCCCCTCAAAGTCACTTTAGAACTGCAAAGGTCCTTTAAAATTAACTATTGGAAATTTTCATGAAAATGTAAGGCTATGGAACTAAAGCCGAACTGGTGGTCAGCAAATGCGGCGTACCAGACACGCTTTGCGCAAGCCGTCGTGCTCTGAACACCCTTGAGGGCCGGGGTACTCTTCACCCGCTTCCAGCAGGAAGGGGGGCTTATGCAGAGCCCTTCCCAGGTGCCAGTAGCGAGGCGGCTGGTGGCTGGGCACACCGACCACGGTTGGGCAAAAACTACCAGAGGGTACTGGGAGATAAATGCAGTGTAATGGTTAGAGACAAGAGCAAGGTCAAAACATAAACCAGGACACGAGAACCAGCAGAACACAGAACCAAGGCTGAAGCAGGTAACCAAAGAGAAACACTCACCAGATAGCTTAGTTCCAGCACTGAAAGTAACTGAAATAATCAGCAATGTGTGAGAGCAAACAGCTAGTTTAAATAGCCCTCCGGGGATCACATGACATTGCTGACATCACACCCAATCTCCACCCTCAGGCCAAGGAAGCTCAGGTGAAGACTGAGTGGGTGAAAATGAGAAAACCTCCCACCACCTCCCTGACTCAGGAAATAAAGTGGTAGTGGTTTTCTGGCAACAGCTGACGCTAGGAGCCCCGGCGTCCCGGGACCCCTGGCTAGCGTCAGCGCTGGGAATGACGGCGTCCCGTCTCCCAGCAATACCAGGACGTGTAGTGCGTCTCATAGAATGACATGCACGCATGAAACGCAAACCCTTACTGGATGTGAACCCCGGGGTTGACACCCTGCCCCTCGTGGCCAGCGAGGAGCAAGGGATGCCACGCTGAGGGGCCAGAGACCTGACAGAAAATCTTAAAAATTACATCTAAAATTTGAAGCCTTCTAACGTCCTAAATAAAAAAAATTACATTTCCAAAATTATGCCAACATAAAGTGGACATATGGTGAATGTTCATTAATAACAATTTTAGATATCCCTATGCAACTTAAAAGCAGAGAAATTCATGTTTAAAAAATTGTGATTTTTTTTTTTCAAAATTTTCAGTAAATTTTTATTTTTTATAAATAAAGGTAAAACATATTGACTCAAATTTACCATTAAAATGAAGTACAATGTGTCATGAGAAAACAATCTCTGAATGGCTTGGATAAGTAAAAGTGTTCCAAAGTTATTACCACATGAAGTGACACATGTCAGATTTGCAAAATTAGGCCTGGTAATAAAAGGAGTGTTGCTGCCACTTGTATCCCACACAGTCTGTTCCTTTTTTCTTGTCTCCTGATTTACCAACCCAGGTAATGCTTCTGGTCAGTAGAGGGCCCAAGATAATCAGACAGAAGATTGATACAAGTGGTATAGTGTGGTGGAGTTTGGATTAACTGCACAGAGGAATATGTATGGAAAAAGAGGGCACCAAATATGCATGTGGAAACTGCACTTGGATTCATCTGAGTGACCTTGGCTGTTGTCACAGCTTATCAGGTCACAATATTAGAGGGGCTGACTTGAGACATTCTTGGCGTGAGAAACAAGCGCTCCTGATAACTGTTGTATGCTCTGAGCTTGTTCATTGGGTAATAGATCAATTCGAAGGACACAAAAATCATTGTTTGCCAGCAGTAGTTCGTGCCGTGCAATAATGCTCTGCAGCCAGGACATAATGATTTTGTATGGGGAAGAGTGATGGAATTAGCGATTGTTTCTCCCCATACTGTGGAGGAGATTGCTGCATGTAATAGAAGCGGCCTCCTTCACTGATGAGCAATCGCCTGTCGTCTTGTCCTTTGTAAAAGAACCTTTAGACTAGACAGTCCATAGATGTGCCAGATTTATCACCCAGCATCACCCTGGCACATCTTTAGACTATCTAGTCTAGGTTTATACTTACATAATAAGTAACTGGAAAGGAAATTCCATAGATATAAGCATTTATGCATTGTCACGTTTTATAATGATTATTTGTCACTTCCTTATATACATAAATAATTGTGCAGTCACTGTATATAATGACCACTATGGAAAATATTGAAGGTTGAGATTCTTAGTTGTATAATACCTCCATAGTTAGTTTATATAATTTATCTCTTATACCTCATATAAGTATTTATACACAGTCATTGTATATGGTATAATGACTCTTATGGGTAATAGTGTGGATTTAGGTTACTTATATATTAATCTTAATGTACAATTGCTGGGTCGTCCAATGTACTCCCACTGGGTCGTGATCTGCTCCATCCTGACGTGCTCCAGTGTAACGTCACCTGGGGTGAGGCTGCATCAAGGTGCGGCGCCTGCACTCTGAGGTGGCAGGGATGTGATGAAGGATGGAGTGAGACATCATGGTGGATTTGTGCCCATATAGGTGGGCGTTCAGGTGTTAGTAGTCCTCCATCAATTCTTCTATTAACACACCCTATATACACCCTGTTCAATTGCACTGATATCACCTCCTGACAAAGCCATCCAGGTAAAACACATGTAGAGGTGTTTGTGCTAGGGAACATGTTCCTGATGTACACCAAATGTCACAGGGTATGCCTTATACTGTAGGATGTTCTAATGCCTTTTGATTAGAGATGAGCGCGCATGCTCGTCCGGGCTTGGTGCTCGTTCGAGAATTAGGGTACTCGTAAGTGCTCGCTGCTCGGACGAGTATCGCCATGCTCGAGGAAATCGCATCTCCCGCATTTTGAATTTTTGGCACCTATAACTCAGCCAATCACAAGCCAGGAGACTCTGCGGTACACCCAGCATCAAGTGGGGCCCTTACATGTAGATAGCAGGGGTTGGCTGGCAAGATCAGGTGACCCTGGAATATACTAGTGACGTCCGGCGGCGCTCGGCTCAGAGGCTGTCTGGATGTCGTTAGGGACAGATCTGCTGCGTTTCAGGGAGAGTGTTAGGGCCTGGATTTAGTTCTCTGTTAGGCAGGAGTGATCTCAAAAGAACCCAACAGCCCTTCTAAGGCTGGCTGGGCTGGCTGGCACTAGTAGTGCAGCTATCGCCATATATAACAAACTTTGTTTTTTTGTTGTTTTATCTCAGTGATACAAATCGATTTCATACAGCAGTGTGGAACCATTATGTGTGTCACAGTTCAGATGTCCAGTCACCACAAACCACAATCCGTATTTTCTGTCCAGGTGACCCATACTTTACGTCACATAATCCAATACGGTCATTTGCTCTCACTGATACAGCTACATTAGAAAAATCTGAGTGCGACATTTATCTGGGTTGAAGTAAAAATAGCCACAGTCAGCAGGGGCTGAGTTTGCTCTCTGATATATTCTGCACGTTACGTTAAAAAAAAAAAAAATTAGTTTTTTTGTTGTTTTATCTCAGTGATGCAAATCCATTTCATACAGCTGTGTGGAACCATTCTGTGTGTCACAGTTCAGCTGTCCAGTCACCACAAACCACAATCCGTATTTTCTGTCCAGGTGACCCATTCTGTACGTCACGTAATTAAAAAAGGTATTTTGCTCTCAATGATACAGCTACATTAGAAAAATCTGAGTGCAACATTTTTCTGGGTTGAAGTGAAAATAGCCACAGTCAGCAGGGGCTGAGTTTGCTCCCTGATATATTCTGCACGTTACGTTAAAAAAAAAAAAAAAAAAAATTAGTTTTTTTGTTGTTTTATCTCAGTGATACAAATCCATTTCATACAGCTGTGTGGAACTATTCCGCGTGTCACAGTTCAGCTGTCCAGTCACCACAAACCACAATCCGTATTTTCTGTCCAGGTGACCAATTCTGTACGTCACGTAATTAAAAAAGGTTGTTTGCTCTCACTGATACAGCTACATTAGAAAAATCTGAGTGCGACATTTGGGTTGCACTTAAGCAGACCAAGTCTGCCTAATCTGATAGTTTCAGTGTAATTGCTCCATACTGCACGGTACGTAATAAAATACGTAATTTTGCTCTAACATCCACCTATATACAAACCACAATCCGTATTTTCTGTCCAGGTGACCCATACTGTATGTCACGTAATTAAAAAAGGTCTTTTGCTCTCACTAATACTGCTACATTAGAAAAATCTGAGTGCGACATTTGTATGGGTTGCACTTAAGCAGACCAAGTCTGCCTAATCTAATAGTTTCAGTGTAATTGCTCCATACTGCACGGTACGTAATAAAATATGTAATTTTGCTCTAACTTATCCACCTATATATTAACTTGTTCAGATTGAACAAGTTTGTGGGTTTCAGTACAGCAGGCCCATTTTTTTTTTTGGTATATATAATACACTTATATACAGAAAATGTTGAACCCCAGGGCTAAGGGTCGAGGACGAGGGCGTGGGCATCCAATTACTGCAGGGGGCAGAGGCTGTGGTCCTGGGCAGGGTGAGACAGTACCTGCTGATGAGGGAGCAGGGGAACGTCGCAGAGCTACACTCCCTAGCTTCATGTCTCAACTTACAGGGACACGTGGTAGAGGACTGTTGAAACCACAACAGTGCGAACAGGTGATGTCGTGGATTGCAGACAATGCTTCAAGTAATTTGTCCACCTGTCAGTCTTCCATGCAGTCCACCCACGTTACCCAAGGGAGCACTCCTCTGGCTCCTCCACCTCAACTTCCTTCCCCCCAGTCTGCCCCCTCCCAGGAAAATGCGATCCGGCATACTCTGAGGAACTGTTTTCTGGACCCTTCCCAGAGTCACAAACCACTTCTCAGGTTGCTGCTGACCTCTTTCCCGATGCCCAAGTTTTCCAACTGTCGCAGTCTGAGGGTGATGACATTGTTGACTTAGTGGAAGAAGTGTGTAAAGAGGTGTCGGACGATGAGGAGACACGGTTGTCAGACAGTGGTGAAGTTGTTGTCAGGGCAGGAAGTCCGAGGGGGGAGCAGACTGAGGAATCGGAGGATGACGAGGTGACTGACCCAAGCTGGGTTGATAAGCCGAGTGAAGACAGTGCTTCTGAGGCGGAGGCGAGTGCTGCACCAGAACAGGTTGGAAGAGGCAGTGGTGTGGCCAGAGGGAGAAGCAGGGCCAGAGCTGGTGCATCAGCAGCAACTGTTTCACGTAGTGAAGCTCCCATGGCGAGGCCTAGATGTTCGCAAGTCTGGAGGTTCTTTAAAGAAATTGAGGATGACCGACGGACTGTGGTGTGCAACCTGTGCCACACCAGGATCAGCAGGGGTGCCACCACTACTAGCCTAACCACCACCAGCATGCTCAGGCATATGAGTGCTAAACACCCCACTCAATGGAACCAAGGCCATTCACCTCCTGCGGGTCCCACCACTGCTCCTTCCCCTGTGTCACTCGCTGCCTCTGCTAGTCAACCCAGCTGCCCAGGACCCCGGCACGAGCGCCTCCCACCGGAAAACCACACCTTGTCCACCAATGTGTCCCAGCGCAGCATTCAGCTGTCTTTACAGCAGACGCTGGAGCGCAAGAGGAAATACAGTTCCACCCACCCACATGCCCAAGCCCTCAAAGTCCACATCTCCAAATTGCTGAGCCTGGAGATGCTGCCCTATAGGCTGGTAGAGACCGAGGTCTTTCGCAACCTCATGGCGGTGGCTGCCCCTCGGTATTCGGTCCCCAGCCGCCACTATTTTTCCCGATGTGCCGTCCCAGCCCTACACCAGCACGTGTCACAGAACATCATCCGTGCCCTGACCAACACTATTTCTGAGAAGGTCCACCTAACCACGGACACGTGGACAAGTGCTGCCGGGAAGGGACACTATATCTCACTGACGGCACATTGGGTTAACTTGGTGGAGGCTGGGACTGAGACTGACCCTGGGGCCGCTCATGTACTGCCCACACCGAGGATTGCGGGGCCTACCTCGGTCACGGTCTCTCAGACGTACTATGCCTCCTCCTCCGACCCCTCCTCCTCCTCCACCTCCTCCGACGAATTACCATCCGTGGGCACGGCGCCTTCAGTCGGTAGCTCTAGGCGCATCAGCAGTGCCGTGGCTAAGCGCCAGCAGGCGGTGCTCAAACTGCTGAGCTTAGGTGACAAAAGGCACACCGCCCAAGAACTATTACAGGGCATCACGGCGCAGACCGATCTGTGGCTGGCACCGCTGAACCTCAAGCCAGGCATGGTTGTGTGTGACAACGGGCGTAACCTGGTGGCGGCTCTGCAACTCGGCAGACTGACACATGTGCCATGCCTGGCCCACGTGTTCAATCCCATAGTTCAGCGGTTCCTCAAGACATACCCCAATCTGTCTGATTTGCTCACCAAGGTGCGCCGCATCTGTGCGCATTTCCGCAAGTCCACCACAGATGCTGCCACTCTCAGGGCAGTGCAGCGCCACCTACAACTGCCCGCTCACCGACTGTTGTGCGACGTGCCCACAAGATGGAATTCGACATTAAACATGTTATCCAGAGTTTACCAGCAGCGCAGAGTGATTGTAGACTGCCAGATGTCAACTTCCACCAGAACTGGTAGTCAGGTCAGTCAGATTCCTCAAGTCTACAATGAGGAGTAGACATGGATGTCTGATATCTGCCAGATGTTGAGCAACTTTGAGGAGTCAACATAGATGGTCAGCGGCGATGCCGCCATTATCAGCCTCACCATCCCGCTGCTTTGCCTGTTGAAAAATTCACTGCTCAGCATGAAGTCGGAAGCTTTGTGCTTGTCACAAGAGACGGTGGAGGAAGATATGTCGCTTGATAGCCAGAGCACCCTCCGGTCTGTTTCTCAGCGCGTATCAGAGGAGGGGGATGAGAATGAGGAGGAGAATGTCGGCGAGACAGAAGAGGGTACCAATGCTCAGTCCTTCTTAACTCTTGAGCGTGTATGGGCTGAAGAGGAGGAGGAGGAGGAAATGGAGAGTCAGGCCAGTGAGGAGAGGGAATTCTTGCGTGTTGGGACTCTGGCGCACATGGCAGACTTGATGTTAAGCTGCCTATCCCGTGATCCTCGCGTTAGAAGCATTTTTTCAAACACCGATTACTGGGTGTTCACTCTCCTGGACCCATGGTACAAGCAGAACCTTTCCACTCTCATCCCTGTAGAGGAAAGGAGTATGAGAGTGAATCAATATCAACAGGCCCTGGTGCACAAGCTGAAACAATCCTTCCCATCTGATGCCACTAGCGGCAGAGGGCATGGTTCTGTGGGCCAAATAGCGGGGGAGAGGAGGCGAGCAGGCAGCTTGTCCAGCACTGGCAGGGGAACGCTCTCCAAGGCCTTTGCCAGTTTTATGTCACCCCAGCAAGGCACTGTCACCTGTCCCCAGTCTAGGCAGTGTAGGGGGGAGCTTTACAGAAAGATGGTGAGGGAGTACCTAGCTGACCTCACCAACGTCCGGACCGATCACTCTGCACCATACAACTACTGGGTTTCAAAGCTGGACAAGTGGCCTGAACTGGCACTGTACGCCTTGGAGGTGCTGGCCTGCCCTGCCGCTAGCGTGTTGTCAGAGCGGGTATTCAGTGCAGCTGGTGGCGTCATCACCGATAAGCGTACACGCCTGTCAGCGGACAGCGCTGACAGGCTGAAGCTTATTAAAATGAACAAAGCCTGGATTTCACCGGAATTCAAATCTCCTCCGGGGGAAAGCAGCTAAAGATTAACATTACTTATGTATCCGATTCCTCTTCTCTACTCCTCCTACTCCTCCTCCTCCTTGTCGTCTTTGCCTAACGCTGACCGAAACACAATTTTTTAGATGGCTAACTGGCACTCTGTTACGACAATTTTTCCGGAGGGCCCCCTACAGGCCCTCTCTCCAAACAATTTTTACGGAGGGCCACCTACAGGCCCTCTCTCTAAACAATTTTTCCGGAGGGCCACCTACAGGCCCTCTCTCCAAACAATTTTTCCGGAGGTCCACCTACAGGCCCTCTCTCCAAACAATTTTTCCGGAGGTCCACCTACAGGCCCTCTCTCCAAACAATTTTTCCGGAGGTCCACCTACAGGCCCTCTCTCTAAACAATTTTTCCGGAGGGCCTCCTAGAGGCCCTCTCTCCAAACAATTTTTCCGGAGGTCCACCTACAGGCCCTCTCTCTAAAGAATTTTTCCGGAGGGCCACCTACAGGCCCTCTCTCCAAACAATTTTTCCGGAGGTCCACCTACAGGCCCTCTCTCCAAACAATTTTTCCGGAGGGCCACCTACAGGCCCTCTCTCCAAACAATTTTTCCGCAGTGTCAACTACAGACACTGTAAAACAATGTTTCAGGAGCGTCAAACAGACAGTATAAAACAATTTTTCAGGAGGCGCAAGTACCGACATTTAAAAAAATTTTTTTTGCTGATGGTCGACTTTAATCCGAAAAGAAAAAAATTTTTGGAGGCTCAACAAAAGCCATTTCACTGCATTCTCAGTCGGACAAAGTCATTGGTGGTGTCACCGCCATGCTGAGTCAGGCTTATGCCTGCATCGTGTGGCTGGGGATAGGAGAGCAATGCCAGCATGGGCATGGGTGATGGACCTTCGTTGCACCTAATTGGTTGCTTCCCTAACATGTGATGGGCATGTGCCTCGCCTTTCTTGGTCTGGGTGAGCACAATTGCCATGAGGGTAACCACCAGGCTGTTGCAGAAGAATTTGGGGTAATGGTGGGATTAGGCAGCCTCAGAGGCATCCATGCATGCTGCCCCTGCTGTTTCCTGTCCATTTCCGTGGTGTTTCCATCACTTTCTGAGGTTTCCAGGTTTTCACCCAGCCTTCCCTAGGCAGAGCCTTGGTCCCCTGCAAAAATGCTCGAGTCTCCCATTGACTTCAATGGGGTTCGTTACTCGAAACGAGCATGCGAGCATCGGGAAAAGTTTGTCTCGAATAACGAGCACCCGAGCATTTTAGTGCTCGCTCATCTCTACTTTTGATGTATTTCTGAGTACCAGCCCTATTTAGCTTAGACCTCTGTGGTAGTTATTAGGGATGGGCGAATCGCATAAAACTTCATTAGAATACTGTATGGAGTGGAGTGGTACCTTGGAAATGGACCTGAGTCCGGAAAAAGTTTTTTTCACAAAGCACAAGGAAATTCGGCTTCTAGGCGAATTGAATTTATCCTGAAATTCAGATGGAATTCCACTTCATGGGATTCGATTCGCTCATCTCTATTGGAGATGTACTGTATGTAGTAAATATTTCTGGGCTTTGGTGGTTATCGGCTAGCTTTGTGAAGTTGTTGTAGGTTGTTTAGGTTTATACTTAGACAGGCTTAGTACATCTACCCCGCTACTGCAAGTATGGGATTTCGTAAGGACTAAACAATAGAGCTCTGTATAGTTATCTGTAGTTCAGGGATCAGCAACCTCCGGCACTCCAGCTGTTCTTAAACTGCAACTCCAGGAATCCTCCATTCACCCGAGGTAGAAGTTACAAGAACAGCTGAGCAATTGTACATGCTGGGAGTTGTAGTTTCACAGCATCTGGAGTGCCGAAGGTTGCTGACCCCTGCTGTAGATATTTAGAAGTCAGACAACCTTCTGAAGTCTGTTCGATTACGGTGAACAAAATTATGCTAATGCCCTGCATATGTGATCTGGTTAATAATAATATCCCGAAACAGAAACCATGCAAGCACTGTAGAAAGCTCTACAGAATAAGACTTGTTCCAGTGAAATGTCATCTGGTATCATGTCACTAAATTATGATTCATTTTCAAGTTATTCCTCCCAACTGCTAAAAATAGTGAGAAATATGACCTGGAAATTGAACTTATTTAAGATGAATCCACAGGGGAGCTGCTCTGAGGTGTAACTTAGCAACAACACACAACCATTGGGAAATGTAAGTGCCCTATGACAATAACTAATTAATTGACATTTTCTGTTTTCTACACTTTACATGTATTATTAACATTCATTGCAATACATTTGAATAATTGCTTCCATGGATATACAATATGTCTAAAATATTGATTTAGCTGCTTTGAAAAAGTTTAATGATTTCATCTAAATAGGGCCATTGAGGGGTAAATGTTATAGCTAGAGAGGTGGACAGTGGAAGACATATGGTAGACAATGGGGGATATGTATCAAACTGGTGTAAAGTAGAACTGGCTTTGTTGCCCATAGCAACCAATCAGATCCCACCTTTCATTTTTCACACCTCCTTTGGAAAATGAAATGTGAAATCTGATTGGTTGCTGTGGGCAATTAAGCCAGTTCTACTTTACAACAGTTTGATAAATCTCCCCCAAATGTGTGATAAAATGACAATCCTGGTGAACTTGTTTATCCAGGTTACTGTGTAACACATAAAGGGTTTCGGCAGTTCTTAGGTTAAATATTCCCAGACATTCACTGAAATATTATTCATTCACTTAGCTTTATATTGTAATATACAGTTTCTTGTTTATTGAAATAAGAAGGAAAGATAAAACAACTTCTGTTATAATGATCAACCTTATTAACCCTCTACAGAAGCAGGCTATTTTGGCATTAAAGATGTATTCTGGTTTTTAGTATTTTTTTTTATTTTTTTTTTATTAATTTATAATAGGAAATTATACAATTTTCTAATGTACATGTATTAAAATTCTACTTTCATACATTTTTATATCAACAGTTGACCCCTATGTGCAATAGAAAGGTTAGCCCGTGTATCAGTCCTAGAGATTATTACTTCGTCACGAAGCACATTTTTTAGGAAGTAGCGGGTGCAATGACAGGGAACGGCGATTGTGCTGCCACTGTCAATGAACCCTTCAGATCCATATAAAAGCATTTTGGTCGTTGTTAATTTAAAATAAATAGTTCTTACCTCGTCCATTTGATTGTGAACAGGCCGCTGTGGCCATCTTGCTTGAAGATCTAGCACAAAATCTCCTGCATTATGCTGGCTATTATGACATCATCACGACGGCCGAGATTTCGAGCGGGAACTTAAAGCAAGATGGCCACTGTGGCCTCTTCGTGCTCAAGTGGATGAGGTAAGCATCATTTTTTTTTATTTTTACCGCCATTTCAGAGAAAATTGATTTGTTATCACGAAGCACGAGGAAATTCACTTCAGTTAGCTTTGATTCGTTCAACACTAATCGGTCCTATGAAATGCATCCATGGCCTAACTGAAATATGGTATCAGTCTTTTCACATCATACAATTCGTGACATTAAATGGGTTCTCCAAATTAAATTTATTGATGACCTATCCTCAGGATAGATAATTAATAGAGATGAGCGAGCATGCTCGTCCGAGCTTGGTGCTCGTTCGAGTATTACGGTACTCGTAAGTGCTCGCTGCTCGGACGAGTATCTCGCCATGCTCGAGGAAATGGCAACTTCCGCATTGTGCATTTTTGGCGCCTATAAACTCAGCCAATCACAAGCCAGGAGACTCTGCTGTACACCCAGCATCACGTGGGGCCCTTACATGTCGATAGCAGGGGTTGGCTGGCCTGATCAGGTGACCCTGGAATATACTAGTGACTGCCCACGATGCTCGGCTCAGATGCTGTCTGGATGTCGTTAGGGATAGAGCTGCTGCGTTTCAGGGAGAGTGTTAGGGCCTGCATTTAGTTCTTTGTTAGGCAGGAGTGATCTCAAAAGAACCCAACAGCCCTTCTAAGGGCTAAAAGACATTTTTTTTGTCTCCTGGCTTGGCTGGCTGGCTGGCACTAGTAGTGCAGCTATCGCCATATATAACCCTTTTTTTTTATTGTTATATCTCAGTGATACAAATCCATTTCATACAGCAGTGTGGAACCATTCTGTGTGTCACAGTTCAGCTGTCCACTCACTACAATCCATATTTTCTGTCCAGGTGACACTTTCTGTACGTCACTTAATCCAACAAGGTCTTTTGCTCTCACTTATATAGCTTGATCACAAAAATCTCTGTGCGACATTTGTCTGGGTCGTAGTCAAAATAGCCACCGTCAGCAGGGTGTGAGTTAGGTCTACGATAGTTTCTGCACGTCACGTTCCAAAAAAAATAAAACTAAAAAAAAAATATAAAAAAAAATATATATAAAAAATAGTTTTTGTGTTGTTTTATCTCAGTGATACGAATCCATTTCACACAGCTGCGTGGAACCATTCTGTGTGTCACACTTCAGCTGTCCACTCACTACAATCCGTATTTTCTGTCCAGGTGACACTTTCTGTACGTCACTTAATCCAACAAGGTCTTTTGCTCTCACGTATATAGCTTGATCACAAAAATCTCTGTGCAACATTTGTCTGGGTCGCAGTCAAAATAGCCACCGTCAGCAGGGTGTGAGTTAGGTCTATGATAGTTTCTGCACGTCACGTTCCAAAAAAAATAAAACTAAAAAAAAAATATATAAAAAAAATATATATAAAAAAATAGTTTTTTTGTTGTTTTATCTCAGTGATACGAATCCATTTCACACAGCTGCGTGGAACCATTCTGTGTGTCACAGTTCAGCTGTCCACTCACTACAATCCGTATTTTCTGTCCAGGTGACACTTTCTGTAAGTCACTTAATCCAACAAGGTCTTTTGCTCTCACGTATATAGCTTGATCACAAAAATCTCTGTGCAACATTTGTCTGGGTCGCAGTCAAAATAGCCACCGTCAGCAGGGTGTGAGTTAGGTCTATGATAGTTTCTGCACGTCACGTTCCAAAAAAAATAAAACTAAAAAAAAAAATATAAAAAAAATATATATATAAAAAAATAGTTTTTTTGTTGTTTTATCTCAGTGATACGAATCCATTTCACACAGCTGCATGGAACCATTCTGTGTGACACAGTTCAGCTGTCCACTCACTACAATCCGTATTTTCTGTCCAGGTGACACTTTCTGTACGTCACTTAATTAAACCAGACTGAACAAGTTTTTGGGTTTGTGGGAACAAGTTTATTTTTTGTTTTTTTTTATATAATACACTTATATACAAAAAATGTTGAACCCCAGGGCTAAGGGTCGAGGACGAGGGCGTGGGCGTGGGCATTCAATTACTGCAGGGGGCAGAGGCCGTGGTCCTGGGCAGGGTGAGACAGTACCTGCTGATGAGGGAGCAGGGGAACGCCGCAGAGCTACACTCCCTAGCTTCATGTCTCAACTTACAGGGACACGTGGTAGAGGATTGTTGAAACCACAACAGTGCGAACAGCTGATGTCGTGGATTGCGGACAATGATTCAAGTAATTTGTCCACCAGTCCGTCTTCCACGCAGTCCACCCACGTTACTCAAGGGAGCACTCCTCTGGCTCCTCCACCTCAACCTCCTTCCCCCCAGTCTGCCCCCTCCCAGGAAAATTTGGAATGCGATCCGGCATACTCTCAGGAACTGTTTTCTGGACCCTTCCCAGAGTCACAAACCACTTCTCAGGTTGCTGCTGACCTCGTTCCCGATGCCCAAGTTTTCCAACTGTCGCAGTCTGTGGGTGATGATGATGATGATGACAATGTTGACTTAGTGGAAGAAGTTTGTAAAGAGGTGTCGGACGATGAGGAGACACGGTTGTCAGACAGTGGTGAAGTTGTTGTCAGGGCAGGAAGTCCGAGGGGGGAGCAGACTGAGGAATCGGAGGATGACGAGGTGACTGACCCAAGCTGGGTTGATAAGCCGAGTGAAGACAGTGCTTCTGAGGCGGAGGCGAGTGCTGCACCAGAACAGGTTGGAAGAAGCAGTGGTGTGGCCAGAGGGAGAAGCAGGGCCAGAGCTGGTGCATCAGCAGCAACTGTTTCACGTAGTGAAGCTCCCGTGGCGAGGCCTAGATGTTCGCAAGTCTGGAGGTTCTTTAAAGAAAGTGAGGATGACCTGACGGACTGTTGGTGTGCAACCTGTGCCACGCCAGGATCAGCAGGGGTGCCACCACTACTAGCCTAACCACCACCAGCATGTGCAGGCATATGAGTTGCTAAACACCCCACTCAATGGAACCAAGGCTGTTCACCACCTCCTGCGGGTCACACCACTGCTCCTTCCCCTGTGTCACTCGCTGCCTCTGCTAGTTCAACCCCTGCGTCACTCGCTGCCTCTGCTAGTCAACCCCCTGCCCAGGACCCCGGCACGAGTGCCTCCCCCCCGCCGGAAAAACCACACCTTCGCCTCCACGATCCTCCACAGCGTCCACCAATGTGTCCCAGCGCAGCGTTCAGCTGTCTTTACAGCAGACGCTGGAGCGCAAGAGGAAATACAGTTCCACCCACCCACATGCCCGAGCCCTCAACGTCCACATCTCCAAATTAGCCTGGAGATGCTGCCCTATAGGCTGGTAGAGACCGAGGCCTTTCGCAATCTCATGGCGGTGGCTGCCCCTCGGTATTCGGTCCCCAGCCGCCACTATTTTTCCCGATGTGCCGTCCCATCCCTACACCAGCACGTGTCACAGAACATCATCCGTGCCCTGACCAACGCTGTTTCTGAGAAGGTCCACCTAACCACGGACACATGGACAAGTGCTGCCGGGCAGGGACACTATATCTCACTGACGGCACATTGGGTTAACTTGGTGGAGGCTGGGACCGAAACTGACCCTGGGGCCGCTCATGTACTGCCCACACCGAGGATTGCGGGGCCTACCTCGGTCACGGTCTCTCAGACGTACTATGCCTCCTCCTCCGACCCCTCCTCCTCCTCCACCTCCTCCGACGAATTACCATCCGTTGGCACGGCGCCTTCAGTCGGTAGCTCTAGGCGCAGCAGCAGTGCCGTGGGTAAGCGCAAGCAGGCGGTGCTCAAACTGATGAGCTTAGGTGACAAAAGGCACACCGCCCAAGAGGTGTTACAGGGCATCACGGTGCAGACCGATCTGTGGCTGGCACCGCTGAACCTCAAGCCAGGCATGGTTGTGTGTGACAACGAGCATAACCTGGTGGCGGCTCTGCAACTCGGCAGACTGACACATGTGCCATGCCTGGCCCACGTGTTCAATCTAATAGTTCAGCGGTTCCTCAAGACATACCCCAATCTGTCTGATTTGCTCACCAAAGTGCGCCGCACATGTTTTCACCCAGCCTTCCCTAGGCAGAGCCTTGGTCCCCTGCATAAAATGCTCGAGTTTCCCATTGACTTCAATGGGGTTCGTTACTCGAAACGAGCACCCAAGCATCGGGAAAGTTTGCCTCGAATAACGAGCACCCGAGCATTTTAGTGCTCGCTCATCTCTAATAATTAATATCAGATCGGCGGGGGTCCGACACCCGACACCCACGCCGATCAGCTGTTTGAAGAGGAGGCGCGCGCCGTACCAGCGCTGCCTCCTCTTCTTTGTTTACATGCTGGCCGTAACAGGGGTAGTGGTGAGTAGGTGTAATTACACCTAACCCGCCCCATTCATTTCAATGGGACTAGACTTGTATGGGAGCGATTCTTACCATTCACAACACAACACACACCAATATCTGTTTGTACATTAATACTGACAGGCATGATGAAAAAGTGCTGCTGCAGGTACAGTATCTTACAAAAGTGAGTACACCCCTCACATTTTTGTAATTATTTTATTCTTTTCATGGGACAACAGTAAAGATCTGACACTTTGATACAATGTCTAAATTTGGTGTTCCCTCAAAATAACTCAACACACCACTATTAACGTCTAAACCACTGGCAACAAAAGTGAGTACATCCCTTAGTGAAAACGGCCAAATTGTGCCCAAAGTATCCATATTTTGTATGTCCACCATTATTTCCCAGCACTGCCTCAACTCTCTTGGACATGAAGTTCACTAGAACTTCACAGATTTCCCCTGGAATCCTCTGCCACTTCTCCATGATGAAATCACAGAGCTGGTGGATGCTGGTGGAGACCTTATGCTCCTCCACTTTCCATTTGAGGATGCCCCACAAATTCTCCATAGCGTTTAGGTCTGGAGTAGAGATGAGCGAACGTGCTCGTAACGAGCACTGTACAACTCGGCTCCCCTGCGCTCGCATGGGCGCAGGCAGCCACTTCCGTCCTCCTCAGGAGGACGGAAGCGGCTGCCTGCGCCCATGCGAGCGCAGGGGAGCCGAGCGGTACAGTGCTCGTTACGAGCACGTTCGCTCATCTCTAGTCTGGAGACATTCTGCTTGGCCAGTCTAGCACCTTTACACTCAGTTTCTTTAGCAAGGCAGTGGCCGTCTTGGAGGTATGTATGGGGTCATTATAAGTTTATCTTGCTCTCATCAGACCACAGGGCATGGTTCTAGTAGTCCATGTCCTTAGTCTGCTTGTCTTCAGCAAACTGTTTGCGGACTTTCTTGTGCATCAGGCTTCCTTCTGGGATGACAGCCATGCAGACCAATTGGATGCAGTGGGCAGCGTATGGTCTGACTACTGACAGGCCAACCCCCCCCCCCCCCTTTAACCTCTGCAGCAATTCTGGCAGCATTTATACATCTATTTTGAAAACACAACCTCTGGATATGACGCTGAGTACGTTCACTCAACTTCTTTGTTTGACCATGGTGAGGCCTGTTTTGAGTGGAACCTGTCTTGTTAAATGGCTGTATGGTCTTGGCCACTGTGCTGCAGCTCAGTTTCAGGGTGTTGGCAGTCTTCTTATAGAATAGGGCATCTTTATGTAGAGAAACAATTATTTTTTTTCAAATCCCCAGAGAGTTCTTTGTCATGAGGTGCCATGTAGAACTTACACACACAAGGAATTCAGCTAGGGGTGTAGTGATGGTTTTGACCCCCACAAGCGTTCCATAGAATGTATTAATATTAGACTGGGGGAAAAAAATAGTATGTACATTGTTTCAGCCTCAATTTTTTCATTTTTTCATATGACCATAAACTGATGTTTGCGGAGACAGCAGGGTTAAAGAGGAAAGGAGTAGCATCTGGATTTTGTAACAAGGAATTTGCTAGAATTTAAGGAATTTAAGAACCATAACTTTTTTTACTCTTTGCTGACTGAGCTGTATGAAGGCTTCTTTTCTTTGTGGGACTAGGTGCAGCTTGTATTAGTACCATGTTACCATTTTTTTTGTTTTACTACTTTTACATCATAAAATCATTTTTTCCTTAAAAATCTTGGTACCAGTTTGGGGTACAAATTACTTTTTAATCACTTTTATTTTTTGAAGTTGTTTTTTTTTATGGTGTTCACTGCACAGGATAAATAATGTGATCCATTCATAAATCATGTTACTATGGATGCGGGTATACTAGCTGTGTGTATTTTTTTTTTTGTTCTTTTTTAGAAAAAGAGTTATTTTTTTTTACTTTCAATTATTTTAGATTCCACTTGGGGACTTGACATACAGTACAGACCAAAAGTTTATACACACCTTCTCATTCAAAGAGTTTTCTGTATTTTCACACTGAAGGCATCAAAACTATGAATTAACACATGTGGAACTATATACTTAACAAAAAAGTGTGAAACAACTGAAAATATGTCTTATAATCTAGGTTCTTCAAAGTAGCCACTAGAGAGCTTGATACTCGTTTGAGTATTAGGGTACTCGTAAGTGCTCGCTACTCAGACGAGTATCTTGCCATGCTCGAGGAAATGGCATCTCCCGCCTTTTGAATTTTGGCGGCTATAAACTCAGCCAATCACAAGCCAGGAGACTCTGCGGTACACCCAGCATCACGTGGGGCCCATACATGTCGATAGCAGGGGTTGGCTGGCCTGATCAGGTGACCCTGGAATATACTAGCGACTGCCCGCGGTGCTTGGCTCAGTCGCTGCCTGGATGCCATTAGGGACAGATCTGCAGTGTGATACAGGGAGAGTGTTAGGGTGTTCTACTAGATTTGTGTTAGGCAGGAGTGATTCTAAAAGAACCCAACAGCCCTTGTTAGGGCTACAAGACCCTTTTTTTATCTGCTTGTGGCTGGGCTTGCTGGCACTAGTAGTGCAGCTACCGCCATATTTGCAACATTTTGCAGGGAGACTGTAAAAAGTTTATTTTTTGGCTCTCAGTGACACAAATCCATTTCAAACAGCTAAGTGGGACAATTTTTGTGTTTCATTGAAATAGGCACAGTCTGCAGAAGATTTTTTTCTGTCTAACTGATAGATAGTGGAAGTCACAGTACAAAATCCTTTTGTTTGCTCTCAGTGATACAAATCCATTTCATACAGCTGTGTGAAACCATTCTGTGTGTCACAGTTCAGCTGTCCAGTCACCACAAACCACAATCCGTATTTTCTGTCCAGGCGACCCATACTGTATGTAACATAATAAAATACGGTCTTTTGCACTCACTGATACAGCTACATTAGAAAAATCTCTGTGCGACATTTGTCTGGGTTGCAGTGAAAATAGCCACAGTCAGCAGGGGCTGATTTTGCTCTCTGATATTTTCTGCATGTCACGTGTAAAAAAAAAAAAAAAAAACTTCGTTTTTTTTTTTTTTATCTCAGTGATACAAATCCATTTCATACAGCTGTGTGGAACCATTCTGTGTGTCACAGTTCAGCTGTCCAGTCGCCACAAACCACAATCCGTATTTTCTGTCCAGGTGACACATTCTGTACGTCACGTAATTCAAAAAGGTCTTTTGCTCTCACTGATACAGCTACATTAGAAAAAATCTCTGTGTGCAACATTTGTCTGGGTTGCAGTGAAAATAGCCACGTCAGCAGGGCTGAGTTTGCTCTCTGATATATTCTGCACATCACGTAAAAAAAACAAAAAAAAAAGCTTTGTGTTTATTTTTTTTAATCTCAGTGCTACAAATCCATTTCATACAGCTGTGTGGAACCATTCTGTGTGTCACAGTTCAGCTGTCCAGTCACCACAAACCACAATCCGTATTTTCTGTCCAGGTGACCCATACTGTACGTCACGTAATCAAATACGGTCTTTTGCTCTCACTGATACAGCTACATTAGAAAAATCTCTGTGCAACATTTGTCTGGGTTGCAGTGAAAATAGCCACAGTCAGCAGGGGCTAAGTTTGCTCTCTGATATATTCTGCACATCACGTAAAAAAAAACAAAAAAAAAGCTTTGTGTTTATTTTTTTTAATCTCAGTGCTACAAATCCATTTCATACAGCTGTGTGGAACCATTCTGTGTGTCACAGTTCAGCTGTCCACTCACCACAAACGACAATCCGTATTTTCTGTCCAGGTGACCCATACTGTACGTCACGTAATAAAATACGGTCTTTTGCTCTCACTTATACAGCTACATTAGAAAAAATCTCTATTCAACATTTGTCTGGGTTGCAGTGAAAATAGCCACAGTCAGCAGGGGCTGAGTTTGCTCTCTGATATATTCTGCACATCACGTCAAAAAAAAAACAAAAAAAAACTTTGTGTTTTTTTTTTTTTAATCTCAGTGATACAAATCCATTTCATACAGCTGTGTGGAACCATTCTGTGTGTCACAGTTCAGCTGTCTAGTCACCACAAACCACAATCCGTATTTTCTGTCCAGGTGACCCATACTGTACGTCACGTAATAAAAACGGTCTTTTGCTCTCACTTATACAGCTATATTAGAAAAAATCTCTGTGCAAACATTTGTATGGGGTGCAGTGAAAATAGCCACAGTCAGCAGGGGCTGAGTTTTGCTCTCTGATATATTCTGCACATCACGTCTAAAAAAAACAAAAAAAAACTTTTTTTTTTTTTTAATCTCAGTGATACAAATCCATTTCATACAGCTGTGTGGAACCATTCTGTGTGTCACAGTTCAGCTGTCCAGTCACCACAAACCACAATCCGTATTTTCTGTCCAGGTGACCCATACTGTACGTCACGTAATTAAAAAACGGTCTTTTGCTCTCACTGATACAGCTACATTAGAAAAATCTCTGTGCGACATTTGTCTGGGTTGCAGTCAAAATAGCCACAGTCAGCAGGGGCTGAGTTTGCTCTCTGATATATTCTGCACGTCACGTTAAAAAAAACAAAAAAAAAAAACTTAGTTTTTTTGTTTTAATCTCAGTGATACAAATCCATTTCATACAGCTGTGTGGAAACCATTCTGTGTGTCACAGTTCAGCTGTCCAGTCACCACAAACCACAATCCGTATTTTCTGTCCAGGTGACCATACTGTACGTCACGTAATCAAAAAGGTCTTTTGCTCTCACTGATACAGCTACATTACAAAAATCTCTGTGCGACATTTGTCTGGGTTGCAGTCAAAATAGCCACCGTCAGCAGGGGCTGAGTTTGCTCTCTGATAGTTTCTGCACGTCACGTTAAAAAAAACAAAACCAAAAAAATACATATAGTTTTTTTGTTGTTTTATCTCAGTGATACAAATCCATTTCACACAGCTGTGTGGAACCATTCTGTGTGTCACAGTTCAGCTGTCCACTCACCACACAATCGTATTTTCTGTCCAGGTGACACATTCTGTACGTCACTTAATTAAAAAAAGGTCTTTTGCTGTCACTGATACAGCTAGATTAACAAAATCTCTGTGCGACATTTGTCTGGGTTGCAGTCAAAATAGCCACCGTCAGCAGGGGCTGAGTTTGCTCTCTGATAGTTTCTGCACGTCACGTTAAAAAAAAACAAAACAAAAAAAATATATAGTTTTTTTGTTGTTTTATCTCAGTGATACAAATCCATTTCATACAGCTGTGTGGAACCATTCTGTGTGTCACAGTTCAGCTGTCCACTCACACACAATCCGTATTTTCTGTCCAGGTGACACATTTTGTACGTCACTTAATTAAAAAAGGTCTTTTGCTGTCACTGACACAGCTAGATTACAAAAATCTCTGTGCGACATTTGTCTGGGTTGCAGTCAAAATAGCCACCGTCAGCAGGGGCTGAGTTTGCTCTCTGATAGTTTCTGCACGTCACGTTAAAAAAAACAAAACCAAAAAAAAATTATATAGTTTTTTTGTTGTTTTATCTCAGTGATACAAATCCATTTCATACAGCTGTGTGGAACCATTCTGTGTGTCACAGTTCAGCTGTCCACTCAACACAATCCGTATTTTCTGTCCAGGTGACACATTCTGTACGTCACTTAATTAAAAAAGGTCTTTTGCTGTCACTGATACAGCTAGATTACAAAAATCTCTGTGCGACATTTGTCTGGGTTGCAGTCAAAATAGCCACCGTCAGCAGGGGCTGAGTTTGCTCTCTGATAGTTTCTGCACGTCACGTTAAAAAAAACAAAACCAAAAAAAATATATAGTTTTTTGTTGTTTTATCTCAGTGATACAAATCCATTTCATACAGCTGTGTGGAACCATTCTGTGTGTCACAGTTCAGCTGTCCACTCACCACAATCCGTATTTTCTGTCTAGGTGACACATTTCTGTACGTCACTTAATTAAAAAAGGTCTTTTGCTGTCACTGATACAGCTAGATTACAAAAATCTCTGTGCGACATTTGTCTGGGTTGCAGTCAAAATAGCCACCGTCAGCAGGGGCTGAGTTTGCTCTCTGATAGTTTCTGCACGTCACGTTAAAAAAAACAAAACCAAAAAAATATATATAGTTTTTTTGTTGTTTTATCTCAGTGATACAAATCCATTTCACACAGCTGTGTGGAACCATTCTGTGTGTCACAGTTCAGCTGTCCACTCAACACAATCCGTATTTTCTGTCCAGGTGACACATTTTGTACGTCACTTAATTAAAAAAGGTCTTTTGCTGTCACTGATACAGCTACATTAGAAAATCTCTGTGCAACATTTGTCTGCGTTGCAGTGAAAATAGCCACAATCAGCAGGTCTGAGTTTGCTCTCTGATATATTCGGACGTCATGTAAAAAAAAAAAAAAACTTTTTTTTTTTTTTTTTAAATCTCAGTGATACAAATCCATTTCATACAGCTGTGTGGAACCATTCTGTGTGTCACAGTTCAGCTGTCCAGTCACTACAAACCACAATCTGTATTTTCTGTCCAGGTGACCCATACTGTATGTCACGTAATAAAATAGGTCTTTTCCAATCACTGATACAGCTACATTAGAAAAATTTCTGTGCGACCTTTGTCTGGGTTGCAGTAAAAATAGCCACAGTCAGCAGGGTCTGAGTTTGCGCTCTGATATATTCTGCACATCACGGTTAAAAAAAAAAAATAAAAAAAACTTTTTTTTTTTTTAATCTCAGTGATACAAATCCATTTCATACAGCTGTGTGGAACATTCT
>ONZH01010003.1:0-21645 GCA_900303285.1 Rhinella marina | reverse complement strand
ATTCCAGTGCTTCATGTCCTGGAACAGATGCTGCAAAATCTTTCTGGTCAGGGGACTGGAGACATGGAGACTGCATCTCATGGCCACATGAGTCCGGTGTGGGCTGAACTGGAGGAGGAGGAGGACATTGGAGCACAAACATTTAATGGTTTTTCTACCCAGGTAACAGAAGAGGAGGAGCAGGAGCAGCCAGAGGAGGTAGAGGGAGATGCGGAAGATGAGGCGGATAACCCAGAGACACCATGGCAGTATACAGTGGAGTTGGAGGCAGGGAGTCGCTCTGAGTCACTTGCGCAAAAGGCCTCATGCATGCTTACTTGCTTACGTAGTGACAGCCGAATAGTCACCATCCGGCAGCCGAGGGATGACTTCTGGCTCTCCACCCTCTTGGACCCTCGCTACCGGTCTAAAATGGGGGCCTTTTTTTCACCTGCTGAGAGGGAGGACAAACTGAAGTACTATAGAGACATCCTATGTACTCAGTTGGATGCTGCCTATCTGCGTCATCGTCCATCCTCTTGTAGGTCTGACCGTGGGGCCCCCAGTGCTCACGTACCACTGCCACGGCTGCTGTGGGGGGGTCGGGGGTTAGGAGCAGTACCAGCTCCATCAGCAGCAACTTGAGTCTGGAGTCGCTGATGAGCAGCTTTCTTCAACCGCCAAGTGCGGAAAGTACTCACCAGCAGCGGCTGCAGCAGGTAGACCAGGAGCAGACCCTGAACCAGCAGGTGGTGGCCTACTTGGACAGCACCCTGCCACCCCACATTGAAGATCCGCTGTACTACTGTGCAGCCAAACTGGATTTGTGGCCGCAACTGGAAGAGTTTGCACTGGAGAAGCTGTCCTGCCCGGCTAGTAGTGTGGATTCAGAGCGGGTGTTCAGTGCGGCGGGGGCCATAGTTACCCCAAGGAGAACTCGCCTGTCCTTCCAAAATGTGGAAAGACTCACCTTTGTCAAGATGAATCAGGCGTGGATCAGCCAGGATTTCCACCCACCCATGCCTGATGCATCAGATTAGATCAGCCATGATGCGTCACCCAAACCTTGACAATTGAGACTGTATTCTTCAGGCTACCTGCCTCAGCCACTCTTATGATGCTGCCACCTGCCTGATGCCACACATCTACCAGCTGCTCCTTCTACCACCCAGCATCTTTACCAGTGACTGGTATTGCCACCCACCTCTCCACTCTATCACTGACCCAATATGTAGTCTTCTGATGATGCTGCCACCTCAACAATCAGGTCTCCTCATGATGCTACTGCTGTCACCTCCAGGCTATGTCACCATGCCACTCTGTGCCCTGATACTGCTGCTGCCGCCTCCACACGCTATCTCCCAGCTGCCGCTACGTCCAAACTATGTAATTTTGCTACTCTGTGGCCTGATGCTGCTGTGTCCGCCGCCTACTCACGCTGTCTCCCAGCAGCCGCTACGTCCAAACTATGTAATTTTGCCTCTCTGTGGCCTACTCATGCGTTGTCCCAGCTGCCGCCTACTCACGCTGTCTCCCAGCTGCCGATACTTTCAAACTATGTAATTGTGCCTCTCTGTGGCCTACTCATGCTGTGTCCAAGCTGCCATCTCACACGCTGTCTCCCCACTGCCGCTCGTCCAAAGTATGTAATTGTGCCTCTCTGTGGCCTACTCATGCTGCGTCCCAGCTGCCGCCTCCACACGCTGTCTCCCAGCTGCCGCTACGTCCAAACTATGTAATTGTGCCACTCTGTGGCCTACTCATGCGTTGTCCAGCTGCCGCCTACTCACGCTGTCTCCCAGCTGCCGCTACGTCCAAACTATGTAATTGTGCCTCTCTGTGGCCTACTCATGCTGCGTCCCAGCTGCTGCCTCCACACGCTGTCTCCCCGCTGCCGCTACATCCAAACTATGTAATTGTGCCACTCTGTGGCCTGATGCTGCTGCGTCCGCTGCCTACTCACCCTGTCTCCCAGCTGCCCATACGTCCAAACTATGTAATTGTGCCTCTCTGTGGCCTACTCATGCTGCGTCCCAGCTGCCGCCTCCACACACTGTCTCCCAGCTGCCGCTACGTCCAAACTATGTAATTGTGCCTCTCTGTGGCCTACTCATGCTGCGTCCCAGCTGCCGCCTCCACACGCTGTCTCCCCACTGCCGCTACGTCCAAACTATGTAATTGTGCCACTCTGTGGCCTGATGCTGCTGCGTCCGCCGCCTACTCACACTGTCTCCCAGCTGCCGCTATGTCCAAACTCTGTAATTGTGCCTCTCTGTGGCCTACTCATGCTGCGTCCCAGCTGCCGCCTCCACATACTGTCTCCCAGCTGCCGCTACGTCCAAAGTATGTAATTGTGCCTCTCTGTGGCCTACTCATGCTTTGTCCAAGCTGCCGCCTCCACACGCTGTCTCCCCGCTACCGCTACGTCCAAACTATGTAATTGTGCCTCTCTGTGGCCTGATGCTTCTGCGTCCGCTGCCTACTCACGCTGTCTCCCAGCTGCTGCTACGTCCAAACTATGTAATTGTGCCACTCTGTGGCCTGATGCTGCTGCGTCCGCCGCCTACTCACGCTGTCTCCCAGCTGCCGCTACGTCCAAACTATGTAATTGTGCCTCTCTGTGGCCTACTCATGCTGCGTCCCAGCTGCCGCCTACTCACTCTGTCTCCCAGCTGCTGCTACGTCCAAAGTATGTAATTGTGCCACTCTACGGTATGTTGCATTTAAATTTTTTTGACTGCTGCTGCCTCTCCCAGAGTATGGCACTGTGCCATTCTGTCTCTTTAAAATTAGTACCACTCCTGCTGCCTCTCCAACTCTGTTGCCTTGAAATGTATTCGACTGCTGCTGTTACGGTGCCACTCTGTGGCCTTGAAAATTTGTTTGACTGCTGACTCTTGCAGCTTCTGTAACAGTGCCACTCTGTGGCCTTGAAATTTGTTTGACTGCTGACTCTTGCAGCTTTTGTTACGGCGCCACTATGTGGCCTCAAAATTGATTCAAATTTTTTGGACCTTCTGCTCGGCAGTATGTCAGTCGTAAATTTTTGGTACGTTCTGTAGTCCCATTCCATTATTCATAGCTCAAGTATACAGGTAACAGAGCTAACGGTAGTTGATGATGATGTAGCCGATTACACTTGGGAGCCGGGTGAAGCAAGGGCTTTATGGTCGTTATCGTCATCTGCAGACAAAGATTCCACTGCTGCTAGCTCAAGTATACAGGAAACCCTGTTTGTTTTGAACACTCGAATTTTTAAAAGTAAACGATTCCTGCCCCCGAGACACTCAGCGATGAGCATGGGGGAGGCGAGAAGCAGGGGCTCCCACATGTGGTAGCTCAGCTCCCTGCAGACCGCCAGCTCGATCTCAAGATGGAACTTCTCAGCGCACTGTGTGAACACTGCAATTTTGCCAACGTCAAGGCAAAGCTGTCTCCTTAGTCCTATTCCATTATTCAAAGCTCAAGTACACAGGAAACCCTGTTTGTTTTGAACACTCAAATTTTTAAAAGTAAACGATTCCTGCCCCCGGGACACTCAGCGATGAGCATGGGGGAGGCGAGAGGCAGGGGCTCCCACAGGTGGTAGCTCAGCTCCCTGCAGACCGCCAGCTCTATCTCAAGATGGAACTCCGAACTTTCTAGGCGTCTTGGGTCAATACTGACATTTTGTCACAGTCGAGACAAAGCTGGAGACTTCACTGCACCTCCTCTGTCTTACGTTCCCGTCCGCTGGCATAACCAGCCCCGATACTGATAAGATCATATACGACAGTTGATCTTAACCAAAAGGACGAGAATTTTTTATTACAGTCTGCTCTTCAGGGTATGTCATCATGCCACTCTCCGGCCTGATGCTTCTGTCGCCACCGCCGACTCCACATGCCGTCTCCTGGCTGCTGCTACATCAAAATTAGGTAATTGTGCCACTCTGTGGCCTCCAATTTGTACTACTACTTCCATTACTGCTGCCACTTCCAGGGTCTGTCATTCTGCCACTCTTTGGCCTACTCATGCTGCTGCCACTTCCAGGGTCTGTCATAGTGCCCCTCTTTGGCCTACTCATGCTGCTGCCACTTCCAGGGCCTCTCTTTGTGCCACTCTTTGGCCTACTCATGCTGCTGCCACTTCCAGGGTCTGTCATAGTGCCCCTCTTTGGCTTACTCATGCTGATGCCACTTCTAGGGTCTGTCATTGTGTCACTCTGTCGCCTTCCAATTTTAACAACTGCTGATGCCTCTTCCAGGGTCTTTGATTGTGCCAATCTGTGGCCTACTCATGCTGCTGCCACTTCAGGGTCTGTCGTTGTGCCACTCTGTCGCCTGATGCTGTCGCCGCCTCCACACGCTGTCTTCTAGCTGCCGCTAGGTCCAAATTATGTAATTGTGCCACTCTACGGTATGCTGCATTTAAATTTTTATGAGTGCTGCTGCCTCTCACTGTGCTATTCTGTCTCATTAAAATTAGTATGACTCCTGCTGCCTCGCCCACTCTGTGGCCTTGAAATGTATTCCACTGCTGCCTCTTGCTGCCACTCTTTCGGTGCCACTTTGTGGCCTTGAAATTTGTTTGACTGCTGACTCTTGCAGCTGCTGTTACTGTACCACTCTCCTCTGCAGCATCATGTCAGTCGTAAATTTTTGGTATGTTCTGTAGTCCTATTCCATTATTCAAAGCTCAAGTACACAGGAAACCCTGTTTGTTTTGAACACTCGAATTTTTAAAAGTAAACGATTCCTGCCCCCACTCAGCGATGAGCATGGGGGAGGCGAGAGGCAGGGGCTCCCACAGGTGGTAGCTCAGCTCCCTGCAGACCGCCAGCTCTATCTCAAGATGGAACTCCAAACTTTCTTGGCGTCTTGGGTCAATCCTGACATTTTGTCACAGTCGAGACAAAGCTGGAGCCTTCACTGCACCTCCTCTGTCTTACATTCCCGTCCGCTGGCATAACCAGCCCCGATACTGATAAGAACATATGCGACAGTTGATCTTAACCAAAAGGATGAGAATTTTTTATTACAGTCTGTTCTTCAGGGTATGTCATCATGCCACTCTCCGGCCTGATGCTTCTGTCGCCGCCGCCAACTCCACATGCCGTCTCCTGGCTGCCGCTACGTCAAAATTAGGTAATTGTACCACTCTGTGGCCTTCAAATTGTACTACTACTTCCACTGCTGCTACCACTACCATGGTCTGTCATTATGCCAGTGAAATCAGTGAATAGGTGTAAAAGGAGTGTGCTTTTGGCGCTCTAGTAGGATCTTGGGCCTCTGCATGATTCTTTATAGCTGCCGCTAACATTGACCTGTAAGGCTGAGTTCAGACTTGAGTTGTTTGGTGAGTTTTGGCCTCTTAACTGCCCAAATACATAAAAGTGTTCAGCGATTCTAAGAAGCCTGTTATGTGCTTGTTACACTGGATCACAGTATTCTTCGACTACCACAGTAGAACACCGATTGTACTCAAGCGCAATGCTGGCATTCACTGTAATGTTGATTTGTACGCTAATGCTACGCATTGTATGCTAATGCGTACGATTTTGTATGCTAATGCGTATGCATTTGGACGCTAATGTGTGCGCATTGTGCGCAAATCCATACAAATTCAGTTAATTAGCGTACTTTTACAAGCGAAAGGAGTAAAAGAGGAGAAGTCGCGATTCTGACCTTTTTCTATTAACCAGACACCCTCCCCTCTTCCGAGCGGGTGGTGCCTGGTTTAGTCCCATTGACTAACATTATGCTCGGTTGCTCGGCCAGAGCACCCGAGCATACGAGCACAGAAGTGTTCGCTCAACACTACTCCCTATGCGTTTTACTGTAAGGCACAGTGTTCTACACCACTATCCAGGCTCTCTGCAGCCCGTTTTTTAACGTGATTCGCAACGAATTTATTCGGATCGAAGCGAATCTTTTTGGAAAATTCGGCGAACCAGCCGAATCGAATTTTTGAAAAATTCGCTCATCTCTAATTATATACAAAATAAAATTGAACTAAATGAAGTGATTGCCTGTAAGGTGATAATCTAGAATAAATGTTAGTTTACATTAAAGGGGTTGCCCCATGAAAAAATATTCTACATTTTTAAAACCAGCGCCTGTTTTTGAATATTTTTCTAATTGCATGTAATTAAAAAAATTGGTTTGAGTTATGTATTGAAATCTTCTGCATAGTGCCTCCTACTGTTTGCTCTTTTTCAAATTTCTCTGTTCTGCTTACTGAGATGGAAGCACATGCTCAGTTGCATTCTTTAACTGCCACCGGCTGCAGTAGGAAGGATATGCCCCCTGAGACTGCACTTCCCCTATGCTGCCAGCTTGAGATAAATCTAGCAGAGCAATGAATTGGGACATCTCTGAATACATTGTGAAGTAGAGGGCTTGTTCTAAGTTTGCTAGAAAGAGACTGCCATCTACTATATGATATTGGATTTTCATCTGTTACATTAATCATGTAATAACTTCTTTAACAGAATACAATATTGAATAAAGCTGATTGCAGAAAACTGATAAAAGTGTCTTATTTCTGCTTGAACAATGATTTAAAGGATGTTTTGAGAGAAGAAACAAAGGATGTCTATAGAAAACAGTTTAATTCAAAAGCAATGCAGTTTTTGAAAAGCTAGGTCTCCCTGAGATAAGAAGACTACATTTCCCAGCTCCAGGTGATAAATATTCTGACAGTTTCTTAGTGATTCTCCTATTCAATTGTCTTTCTGCATTAGTTGCCCTCACAAGCTTTATGCTTACAGGGTTGCAGTGTTTAAACTTTTCTTCTGACTTCATTGAGTTTTATAGATTTTTCTGTCTGGGAAAGATAGGTATTTCTGAAGTCTCTGTCTGCATTGTGGGATATTTGTCCTATAAAGGGTTTTATAGGTGTGCAGAGAATGAAATAGGATCTAATGCCAATAAGTACAGCCAAGATGAGAATCCGATTTTCAGTCCACAGTTGTTTGCATTGGGAATTAAGGGTCTATGTACTTTCCTCCAGCAGCATGGTTTGGTTCTTCTAGTTAATGATCCTCTTCATATTGTTTTATGGTCATTGACAGTTCATCATCTCGCCCCTATTTCACTTTTCAACAATACTAAGGGGAAACATCGACAACTGGAAACGACTTTAATTTCCTGTCACTACAGTCATCTCCATAGTTTGTTCTTCTAGCCATTTCATAAACAATTTTAATGTGGTTCTTGCTATGAAGCAAAGCAATAATGCAGTTCAGTACTTTGCAAACAGCAAACATGGACTTAACGTAGAAGGACGTGAAGGATGATTGCTAGATGGAGAATCTTGATAGAAGCTAGGATATAAAAGGCTACAATATATTGCTGCTTTTATGTACAAAACTATGCTCTTGAACCCAATTCCATTAAACAGCTCAATATCCGACGGGTGAGACAGAATTGTCATTGATGCTGAGCACTAAAGTTGCAGTGCATAGGACTATTTCATCCAATTTTTCTTACTATTTTACAGGAGCAGTGTTAAAGGGCATCTGTCAGCAGATTTGTACCTATGAAACTGGCTGACCTGTTACATGTGCACTTGGCAGCTGAAGGCATCTGTGTTGGTCCCATGTTTATATGTGCCAGCATTGTTGATAAAAATTAAATTTTAGTATCTGCAAATGAGCCTCTAAGAGCAACAGGGGGGTTGGTATTACACCTAGAGGTTCTGCTCTCTCTGCAACTGCTGTACCTTCTGTGCTTTGATTGACAGGGCCTAGAGTGATGGGTTTTTCACTGCTTGGCTTGCGGAGAGGAGAGGATGCAACAGTGGCAGAGAAAGTGAAACCTCTAGGTGTAATGGCAACACCCCTTGTTGCTCCAATAGGCTAATTTGCATATATTAAAACATCGCTTTTCTCAGCAATCTGGGCACATATGAACATGGGACCAACATATACACCTTCAGCTGCCAAGCACCATCTTGCTTGAAGATCTCACATGAAATCCCATGCACAGTAATGTATGACGTCACTACACCAGCCAATGTGATGACGTCATCTTAGGCCGTGTGAGATTTCACACAAGATCTTTAAGCAAGATGTTGGCAGTCAGCCCGTAGCAAGCAAATGGATCAAGTAACCATGATTTACTTTTTTCTAGTTTTACACAATGTTATTCATACTGTATCAGATCCCATGATTATGTATGAACGCAGAATCTGAGGGTTTCAATGACAGGGGGTGGCGCAATCGCAGCTCCCTGTCATTGCACCCAATACTTATAAAGAAATGGACTTCGTAGTGACAAAATTCATCACAAACCAAAAATTTTCGGAAAATGTGTCGAAGCAGCATAATTTTCCAATAATTCGCTCATCTCTAGTCATAATCCTTACAATGAAGTAAACACGTAGGAGGAGATTCATTATCTCCCTATGCCAAGTTTCTGGTTACAAACATTGCAAACCCCATGTTAGCCTTTTTAACTGACATTACGAAAAAATCTTTTCATAGGTGGCGTCCCTATGCTGCTATTGCCACTTTGTGAAAAGGGGGCATGTAGGGGTGGGACCAGCTGGCCCAGCACATTTATCTTCACATATGCTAGTTTTGTAGCATAAATGAATACAGAATGATGCAACGTGCAACTCGCCATAAATTTGGTGCAAGAGAAAACACCTATCTTGATATACAGTGCCTTGCGAAAGTATTTGGCCCCCTGGAACTTTTCAACCTTTTGCCACATTTCAGGCTTCAAACAAAAAGATATAACATTTTAAATTTTTGGTGAAGAATCAACAACAAGTGGGTCACAATTGTGAAGTGGAACAAAATTTATTGGAAGTGGGGCGTGCAAAATTATTCGGCCCATTTACTTTTAGTTCAGAAAACTCACTCCAGAAGTTCATTGAGGATCTCTGAATGATCCAATGTTGTCCTAAATGACTGATGAAGATAAATAGAATCCACCTGTGTGTAATCAAGTCTCCATATAAATTCACCTGCTCTGTGATAGTCTCAGGGTTCTGTTTAAAGCACAGAGAGCATCATGAAGACCAAGGAACACACCAGGCAGGTCCGTGATACTGTTGTGGAGAAGTTTAAAGCCGGATTTGGATACCTAAAGATTTCCCAAGCTTTAAACATCCCAAGGAGCACTGTGCAAGCGATCATATTGAAATGGAAGGAGTATCAGACCACTGCAAATCTACCAAGACCCGGCCTTCCCTCTAAACTTTCATCTCAAACAAGGAGAAGACTGATCAGAGATGCAGCCAAGAGGTCCATGATCACTCTGGATGAACTGCAGAGATCTACAGCTGAGGTGGGAGAGTCTGTCCATAGGACAACAATCAGTCGAACACTTCACAAATCTGGCCTTTATGGAAGAGTGGCAAGAAGAAAGCCATTTCTCAAAGATATCCATAAAAAGTCTTGTTTACAGTTTGCCACAAGCCACCTGGGAGACACACCAAACATGTGGAAGAAGGTGCTCTGGTCAGATGAAACCAAATTCAAACTTTTTGGAAACAATGCAAAACGATATGTTTGGCGTAAAAGCAACACAGCTCATCACCCTGAACACACCATCCCCACTGTCAAACATGGTGGTGGCAGCATCATGGTTTGGGCCTGCTTTTCATCAGCAGGGACAGGGAAGATGGTTAAAATTGATGGGAAGATGGATGGAACCAAATACAGGACCATTCTGGATGAAAACCTGTTGGAGTCTGCAAAAGACCTGAGACTAAGACGGAGATTCATCTTCCAACAAGACAATGATCCCAAACATAAAGCAAATTCTACAATGGAATGGTTAAAAAATAAACGTATCCAGGTCTTAGAATGGCCAAGTCAAAGTCCAGACCTGAATCCAATTGAGAATATGTGGAAAGAGCTGAAAACTGCTGTTCACAATCGCTCTCCATCCAACCTCAAAGAGCTCGAGCTGTTTTGCAAGGAAGAATGGGCATGAATTTCAGTCTCTAGATGTGCAAAACTGATAGAGACATATCCCAAGCTACTTGCAGCTGTAATCGCAGCAAAAGGTGGCGCAACAAAGTATTGATGCAAGGGGGCCAAATAATTTTGCAAGTCCCACTTTTCAGTTTTATTATTACAAAAAAAGTTTAAATGATCCAATAAATTTCGTTTCACTTCACAATTGTGACCCACTTGTTGTTGATTCTTCACCAAAAATTTAAAATGTTATATCTTTTTGTTTGAAGCCTGAAATGTGGCAAAAGGTTGAAAAGTTCCAGGGGGCTGAATACTTTCGCAAGGCACTGTATCTCCCCCATAATTTTGATATTTTGAGAATGACAATAAATGCCTTAGCCTCAGGGGCGTAACTACTATAGCAGCAGCCCCATATGCGACTGCTATGGGGCCCAGGGAAAGAGGGGGCCCAGTTGGGATCATCTTCTCTTCTACTGTAGGTGAAAACTTGGTCAGGACTCTACCCTCTAAAGAAACAACTTTTAGCAAATGAAGCAGTGGAAAAATGGCCTAAGGGTCATTGAAAAGGCTTTATGCAGAAACCTTTCTATCCTGTGTGGGGGGCCTGGTTTGATCCTTGCTATGCGGCTCTTACTTCTCTATACGCCATAGCCTAGCTTGCATGCTGTTAAACATAAAAGTAATATAATTATAGGCTATAATATATGCACTAAATATTTCATGTTATATTAAAATATATTGAAATCCCCCCCAAAAAAAAACCCCACACAGCATTGGAGAAAAAATTTGTATGGCACTTTGATTGTCGAGAGATGACATTAGAAAAAGAAAATCAGCCTTATCTTTAAACAGGAGTTTAAAAAAATAATGAAAGGCAAGGATTGTGCTGAAATAAAAGAAATTATGCTCAACGGTTCAGATCCCCTCTGTTCCGGCGCAGTTGCCCCAATCCTCCAGTCATGATGTCATCTTCATGGCTGCACTGGTGACATGCCCATATTGTACACGTGACCTCTGCAGTGAATCTCACTGGCCTCCAGATCGCTGAGGCCAGTGGTTGACTTCATCGATCCCATGCGGTATACGGTTACATCACCACTGAAGATGTTTAAAGAGAGCCTGGCTTAGAGTATCTGAGCAGCAGAGCTAGAACAGGGGATGTTTGAGTTTGTGAATATAAATGATTTTATTATTATAGCACCTTCACTCATTTTTAAAACTGAGACAAACCCTTAAATGCCAAAATTATTTGCTTCTTTAAGAGTTAAATATAGCTGAAGAATTTCTATCAATATGGAAAATCCGACAAAATGAAAGAGGATATGTGACCAGTATCACCAAAGCAAATAAAGAACCTATATTCAAATGACAGCGATTGCCACATCTGACAATCTTGGGCATTAGAGCTGGAGCTCGGCTCTCATGCGAGAGTTCTGCTCCTGCTCTGCACTACATGGGAGACCTTTGTGGTGCTTAGAATAGGCCTCTGTACAAAGGAGGCGGCCTAACCTAAGGCTCTTTAGTGACCACCGTAAAAAGGCAATAACAGTTACTAATAGGGTAATAGGAACCTTTTAAGTATTGAGGCAACTAGCATGACGCTTACTGACTCTCGCTATAGTAGAGAGTACAGACTTATTCGCTACAATTCAGCTGTGGTACTTGGCTTTACAGTTACACTTCCTGGTAGAGGCACTCTACTTGATGGTTACACCTCTTGTCAGAGTTACCATTCTTGGTGGTTATAGTATCAGGCAAACTCTCACTTATAACACACCTATTCACAGTCAATAGTATCTTAAATAATGAAGTATGCAGTGGCGTAACTAGAGGGAAAGCAGGGGAAGCGGCTGCTTCGGGGCCCAGGCTAACAAGGGGCCCGGCGCCCGGCAGCGTGTCAGTGATGTTTTATAATTATTTAATACTGCTTTTCAAGCCAGGCCGGGCCCTTTCATATACAGTGTGTGACATAGGGGCCCGCGCCAGCCTGCTACATCAGCCCCCTCTGCCATCCATAATGTCATCCCTGCTGCAGTGCTATTATGACCACCACCATGGCCCCGAACCCCCCCCTCCCGGTCGCCACCCTGCACGCCCGCCCACAACGCCCAGGAATCAACTTACATACAAAGGATACAAGCCGGTATAAGCCGGCAGCGCGCAGTCCAAGATAGGCCCGCCTACCAAGTTCCTACAGTAGGAGGGACTGGAGCGGCAGTTTCAGATGCAGAGCGCACCAGGGAAGAGGAACAGCACGGCAGCGGCACAGTAATGCTCAGTGACTGGATTTTTCAGGTATGTGACTCTGTGCCTGCTGCCTGTGCTCCCCTTGCTTTTGTCAGTGCAGCCCCTGACCTCTATGTGTGCCTCCCTGCCAGCTCAGCCCCCTGGCCCTTATCTGCACCCCTCTCAGGGCCTGATGGTGGGGCATCTAACTAATGTGACATGACAGCACTGTATATAAAGGGGCCCGGCCTGGCCTGGAAAACTGTATTAAATACCCCATTCCTTAATCTGCACCTCCCTGGCCCATGTCCCCCCCCAGTCTGTCTTTGTCTGCGCTTCCCTGCCCCTTGTCTCTGCCCCCTTGGTTCCTGCGCGCCACCCTAGCCCTTGTCTGTGCCCCCCTCCCCCTGGCCCTTATCTGTGCCCCCCTTTTTCTGTGCCTCTCTGGCCCTTGTCTGTGCCCCTTGCCCCTGTGTGTGCCCCCCTGCCCTTTCAGTGCATACCCTGGTCCTTATCTGCGCCCCCAGCCCTGGCCTGTGCCTCCCTGGCCCTTGTCTGTGCCCCCTTGGCCCCTGTGTGTGCCACTCTGGCCCTTTCAGTGCAGCCCCTGGCCCTTATATGTCTGTGCGCCCCCAGGCCACTGTCTGTGCCTCCCTGGCCCTTGTCTGTGCCCCCTTGGCACCTGTGTGTGCCACTCTGGCCCTTTCAGTGCAGCCCCTGGCCCTTATCTGCGCCCCTTTGGGCTTTGTCTGTGTGCCCCTGGCCTGTGGCTCCCCAGGCCACTGTCTGCGCCCCTGGGTCCTGGCCCTTATCTGTGTACCCCCCCCTCTTGGTCTGGGTCCAAGTCACAGGAGTGTGGGGGTTGCATGGAAGGAGGGTTAAGAATTGACAGGGCCCCCACAACAGTATTATACAATGACACTATATTGTATATATAGGAAAAGGATAGCGTGGCAGCCTTGTCTAGATTGGGACTAGTTAGGAAGTGCGGGGGTGGTGGAAGGGGGGTGCTTGGGGCCCTGGGGGGGGGGGGCCCTTACAGAAATTTGCTGTGGGGCCCAGTCACTTCTAGCTACGCCCCTGGAAGTATGTATAAAACAGAGTAAGCAGTGTACAAAAATATCTTTATTAATACATAATTACTAGTAAAATACAGACCATCCTGTTTATCAGTAATCGCTCTAGTCACAAGCCCTAACACAATGTACAATTTAGTGTAGTTGTCAGCCATGGTTCAATATTGCACACAGTCTCTGTGCTGTTTGCGTCACCACATGCAGCTTTACTGTTCTCAGGGGTTTATCAAATGGGTAGGCTGGATGGTCACACTGAGGTCAGGTTCCAATTGCAGGGTGTCCAGATTGATCACTCATTGCATGATACAACTGGGTAATAGTCCATAATTTTTCCAGGTTCCTCTTTCTCAATCATGACTCACCAACCATAACTTTAGGCTTTGACGTGTTCTGAAACCAGTCATAGACTCCTTGGCTGCTTCAAGGCAGTAAAGCAGGCTCAATGATTTCATGTGGTCCATAGTCAAATATGGGGTAGTGTGTCACATACTTCATTCCATCAGATTTCAGGGTCCTCAATAAGCATAGGTTTAATTCCCACTTGCACCTATCATTACTACTAACTAGCTCATGGGCAGGAGCAGCTCTTTTAGTACATCTCTCTGTTCTTCACACTCACAAGCTACTGCCATGAAGTGCCCTAAGCACCTTCCTTATGACTTTGTACCTCTTTGCAGGGCTTGCTTGGCGCCAAATTTAGTGTTTTTAAACATGTGACATGACTGAGCCAGTGCTGCAGGACAATGCAACAGTATACATTCAAATTACCATTTAAATGTGCATATCTTACCAATAGCCTGTGGATAAAGTGCAACTTGGACAATATCAATTAGTGTAATCTACAAAGTAATGCATCACATGTCTTCAGTAAAACATGACGATTGTCAACTATCTACAGTTCAAAGACACAATAGTGTGTGGATAAATAGTGGGGTATGCTCACAGTTTATACCAGTTTCAACCTTCTTGCAGGCTAATGTTAAGGTGGAAAGATGCATTCACCTCTGCACTCTTATGGCAAACTAGACAACTTATTTGTTCATGACAAGTTAAAAGTAAGAAGTCTAGACAGTAGGCTCATTTCACTGACCATGATACTACTAGGCTATAGATTTTGATAGTTCTTCAAGTCTTTGTTACATCAGTAAGTTCAGCACAAAATAAAACATTGGTGAAGACTCAATGGCCCTGATTTATCACACCTTCACTCCAGAATTCTGTCTTCAAAAAGTCGCACGATAGGGCTTTTGCGACTTTTTTGCACATTTTTTTGCGACTTTTTGCATGTGTACACAACTCACTCCAAAGTCGCAAAATAGTCGCAATCTCACTCCAGGAGGAGGGTGGAGTAGGAAAAGTGGAGTAGCTTCTCTAGACAGAAGTGTTAGGTTTAAGGACAAGCCACATTTATCAAACAACCTGTGACATTTGATAAATGTGGTAGAAAGTACTCCGACACAGACTGAAGCAAAACTGACTTCAAATATTTTCCTAATGATAAATTCCCCCCAATGACTTGATCTTTCAAAGTATTAACTATGAAATGAAAAACTGCAAACTGCAATTATTCAAAATAAGAAGTAACACCGTATTGATCTTCTATTGCTCTTGTTCCATCACCTCTTGGGCCTCCCACTAGTCTCTAGTTCATTCTCTCTCTCTCTCTCCTTCGACACAGGCATGTGACTGCTACAGCCAATAGTTGGACATAGTGGGGGAGATTTATCAAACTGGTGTAAAGCAGAACTGCCTTAGTTATCCCTAGCAACCAATCAGATTCCACCTTTCATTTTCCAAAGATGCGTTGAAAAATTAAAGTTGTAATCTGATTGGTTGCTATGGGCAACTAAGCTAGTTCTATCTTTACACCAGTTTGATAAATCTCCTCCAGTGAGTCCAATGTTCTAGCAGTGATATACCTTCCATGGAGACAGACCACATTACTGTTATGAGGCCCGCTGTGGAAGAGGGACCTAGAACTGTGCTGAGATACTATTTTTCACTATTTACTATTTATCAAATACTATTTTTCACTATTTCCCAATATTCTCAAATAATTTTCTTGCATATACCACTATGGGTACTCACTGCCTAGAGATTCTTATTTATTTCTACTATGTTAAAATCTGTGCTCCAGAAGTTAGACAAAAAGGTAGGAGAGGGTGTATTACTGAGAGCTGTGACAAGCTCAGTTGTTCTTACTTCTTAAATTGAGTGCAGAAACAGAAGGTGGCTTGGCTTGAGGGCCAATCAGTGAGATCTGTTATCTACTTAAAGGGGTTGTTTCGTTTCTTTTTTTTTTTTTTTTATGACTAAGATGTGAACAATGCACAGCAAATGTCTACCCAGGGTAGCCAGAGTTACAGAAACAGGCAAGCAACCATTGCTCCAGCATGTATGAGACTTTCATAACTGCGAATGGGAGCTACGCAAGCAGCGTAGCAAAACGGGGCACTGGCAGTTTGTCTGTTTCTGTAACTTCCCTGTGCTGACGTCTACTATGGTTTGTTCTCATCTCAACCATGAAAGTCAGAGATGGGACAAGTCCTTTAAAGGGCTGTATTTTACTACTGATGACCTATCCTTTGGGTAGGTCATCAGTGTCTGATCACTGGATCACCTGGAACCCCCGCTGATCATCTATTTGAGAAGGTACTGACACTCCTTTTGAGCGCCGTTTCCTTCTCTGTGCTCACCAAGCACATTGTATAGTGGCTGTGCTTGGTATCGAGTTCATCTCCATTCACTTCAATGAGGTTGAGCGCGATACCAAGCACAACCCAGGGGCGTTGCTAGGATAAAACATTCGGGGCCTGGGCCCCTGATGTTTTCTCCCAGGCCCCGAATGTCCTGCCTGTTACACAGATACAATTGTATTGCCGTCCAATGGCTGCTTCATTTGGTCATGCACTCCTGACTAGTCCGTCTGCCCCATAGGCTGATTTTATTTAGTGTAACTATAAAGCCGAGTGGACTCGGCATGCATGTTGGTACCTGCATCCCTGAATTAGTGGAGGCCTTTGAAGCGCCAGAAATGGCAAAAGGCAGAGTGGATCCAGCATGCATGTAGAACCAACACCCCCTGATTATACGGAAACCAAGGTTGGCACATGACAGGTAGGAAATAGTGTTAGGTTCCTGTTCTACAGAGATCACCTTGACTATTTGGTGGACGGGCTCAGATAATTTTGTACAAAATATATTTGCCAAGAATCTCTAATTTACTAAACAAGCATAGCATATCACTAGGGAATTTTGTGCTTTTTCTGGTTGTCAGTGTGCCGTTGCATTGTATGTATTTTCCTGCGCACTGGGATGTGCTGACTGAAATCACCCTTTTTTTCATTATTGATTTTCACCCAGTTTATTTAACCTATTACTCTTGGCCTTCTCCTTGCTTACTACCATGTTTGACCCTTAGTGACCATTCTTGTGCCTTTGCATCTTTGTACCTTGGTTCAGAATCAGCTTGTTTTTTTTTCTATTGGATACTGTTTTGGCTTTGACTGTTCTGTTTTTGACCCCGGCTAGTACTCAACCTGTTTGCCCCACCTGTTAGCAGCTACCCAGTGAACGCAAGATAGGATCCCATAACACCCGCAGGGACCGCTCTGGGTTAACTAGTTAAGGGAGACTATTTTGCTGTTGGAATGGTCGCTATAGGTATAGAGTTGTGGCCGGACAAGTTTGCCAGCTCTTGCTGAACCGGGTAGCTAAGGCCAAGTCTAGCAGTGGGTACACAATACCATTCTAAATTTTGTTTGTGTTGTCTAGGATCATTTAAAATCTTTGCTTGCAGATCTAGCCTTTGCAGTCATGCCAGTCACCATGGTCAATATTGTATGAGTTTTTAGAGTGTCTAGACCACACATATACATATGAAATATGGTTCCTGTAAATGCTAGACTAGCTTTGGAAATGTATCATTTAAAAGGATAAAAAGAGAAAATAAAGAACGATTTTAGTAATGGATTTCATTAAAAACTTTGATTGCTGTTTCTTTCACTGCAAAAGAGTCACAACAAAATGCTAACTGAATGCCTAACTAAATGACTATATATTTAAAGGTCCACTAAAAGCTTTCTTAAATAAAGAGTTCAATGAAACAACTTAAAAATGCATATATATTAAACCTCCTATTTAGATATATTTTGAAATATTTGTACATTGTATTATGATTGTTGTACAGCAAGGCACAAATTACTTTTCTGTGTTAATAGCTAGAGAAAATCAGATGTTAATAGGGGAATATTTTCTTCTTAAAGGGAAAGTATCATTAGAAAATGACCTATTCTTTAAATTATGTTTCTTTGTTAAAGGGTTCTCTTATATTTTGATATTTAAAAATTCAAGTTGAATTTCTGAATTTTAGAATTAATTCATCTCTAACACCCACGGTGGCTGCTGTAAAGCATATCTCTAAATGCTGTTAAAAATAGCTCAAGTACGATGACAGCCCCCATAATCATGTTCAGAAAAAATCTGCAAAAAGAAAATAAAAACAGATTAATTAAAATAAATGATATGTGTCACTATGGGGTATTGTCTGACAGAGGATCAGAATAGCATAACAAACAAAAGAAGAGATACTGTATTTTTTCTTTATAGGTCGCATTTTTTCCCCCCAAAGTGTGTGTGTAGGGTGGGGGGTCAGAGCATCTTATAAAGCGAATGTGCCAAAAATCATTGTGCCTGGACCTTGGGGTGTGGGAAATATGGGGCGGGCGGCACAATTGAAGCATTCAGTGAAGCAGTTGTCACAACGTAGCCATGGAAGGAGAAGAGTCATTCTCGTTTTCCTCTGATTCTCTGCATGGTGCGCTGATTGATGGAGAGCACCGGCAGAAACTGCTGCTCTGCTGCCTCCACCAATCAGCTTACTTAGCTTACTCCCGCCCAGCCACTAGCGCTGCTGCTAAAGGAAGGAAAGCAGGGAGTGAATGACACTGGTCGTCAATGGACTTATCTACCTTAGTTCCTAGGTGAGTGAAAGCCAGGACATGAAGGGGAACTCAGGGGCAGACCTGGACATTAAATGACTATAACCCACCTCGGTACATGATTGTATTCTTAAGCATGAGGGGAGTTATAGTCATATTTAATATAAACACTCTCAGAGACTGTACTGTAATTGGTCTAAGTGTTTATATTAAATGCAAATATAACCCCCCTCAACCTTAAGGATACATCCATGCACTACAGATTATAGTAATATTTAATATAAACACGTAATATAAACCAAATTTTAAACTCAATTTTACAATTACAGTGCAGTCTCTGGACGGAGTTTATAATAAATGTGTCTATAACCCCCTTCATTAAAATGTACTGCCTCCGATAAGGCGAAGTCGCACATGACTTCGTTGAATAACTTTGGTGCTTGATTTTTAAAGTGGAAAACCACTTTAAAACTTGCAATCAAATTTGGCTTCAGTTCGGAAGTTCAGAATGGTACCACAGAACCGCAGCCAAGTTCACTTCCAGGTTTTAAAGTGGTTTTCCACTTTAAAAATCAAGTACCAAAGTTATTCAACAAAGTCACAGATAATTAACTTCACCTCATCAGAGGCAGTGTATTGTAAAGCTGTACGGAGACAGATCTCTGTACAGGATTAAAATGTATTTTCTTAGCGAAGCGGCTTTAGATGTAACATCTGAAGCTCGCTTTGCTCATCCCTCACAGTTACATAACATAACAGTGTATCATGCACAGATCTCCCATAACAGTTTCATCCACAGATCCCCCATAACAGTGTCATCCACAGATCCCCCATAACAGCGTCATCCACTGATGACCCATAACAGCATCATCTACAGATCCCCCATAACAGCGTCATCCACTGATCCCCCATAACAGTGCATCATTCACAGATCCCTCATAACAGTGTCAGCCACTGACAGTCCTCTGTCTGCCTGCCTACCTCATATTCTGTACCACTTGACTGCTGCTGCCATCATGCCACAGTGCTCTCTGCCTGCCTACCATCTGCTTCATACAATATGGCTGCTGATGCCTCTGCTGCCCCTGGCACAGCTGCTGTTCCCTGATGCTAATCTCCTACTGCCACTTCCATTACCCCTACTGTCAGTACCATTGCCACCACTACTATTACTACTACACACATCTACTAATACACACATCTACTGCCTTTTCTGTTCCATGCTGTGCTGTTTCTCCTGCCGTAACCATTACCACTACCAGTTTCTGACATTATTTATAGTAAATCCCTGCCCCTCCCATTCTCCCACTAAGCCTGTTCCTTTTCTCACCACTTGTGTGACACCTACTATTCTGGTGTAAATGTTTTAATAAATCCCCCTCCCCATATGTTTGTAGTCTCTTAAGATATAAAACCTATAATGTATATGAATAAGTCTGAACATCACCATGGCCAAATCTGTGTCAGCTGGTTTAATGTCACATTAAGGGGTGTTCCGGTTTGCTTCAACATTCTTTAACCCCATAAAATATTGGGGTGTCAGGAGCAGTAATAGGGTAGTGTCTATGTAACTAGCCTGGTTGTAGGGGCTATAAACTAGCTGGGTGTTAGGGGCAGTGATAGAGGAGTGTCTATGTAACTAGATGAGTGAGAGGGGCTATAAACTAGCTGTACACTGGTGGGGGCAGAGATAGGGGAGTGTCTACGTAACTAGCTGGGTGGGAGAAACTATAAACCAGCTGGGTGTTGTTAGGGGTAGTGATAGGGGAGTGTCTATGTAACTAGCTTGTGGGAGGAACTATAAGTGCATCATGGGTTTGGTTGGATAGAGCAACAGGAAGTGCTACATACAGCATGAAAACCATGGTCAAAACAGGTCACAAGAGTCCAAATTGAAAAAAGCATGGTAAAGATGTATATGAAGTAAGTAACAAAACATGAGCATATCTGTTAAACACCATAGCAATCCTGGAAAATCCCTGGTAGTTTATTGGGTTACTAATCAGTAACGTTGAGTGATCTTCATTGCAAAGTATAGAAACAACTAAGGCCATTATTGCATTTGCATGAGGACAGATACTGGTGGGTGACTGAGTGAGTGACTGAGGCTTAGAAGAGTGTTGTGCTATTAACGAGAGGTGACTTGTTACATGAACTTGTAATGAACAGGCTTGCAAATCATGTCAGTAAACAGAGATTTACAAAGTAGAATGAGCCGTGTGAATGTGTTCAGTTCCCCTCTTTGGAGTTCTGATACTTTGTCTCTGGAATGTGAATTGATCTGACAGCCTATAATTTATTAAATATCACAGTGAATATACTATCGCATGCACTCTCTCAGGGACATATTGTTCAGGATGGGCTTTTGACTACAGATTAAATGTTCTTCTTTACTCATTTTTTTTCTTTTTTATCCATTCCCCATTCCTAATGCAAAAACTACACTGCTGAAAGTAGAACCAACATAACTTTTTCACAGTCTGGAAGATATAACATAGATTCTTTTTCAGTTTGTCTAAGAAGTATATCTTTGCATGATGTCACTTCCAGAATAGATTTCCACAGTTTGAAAGCCTCTTGTATTTTCCATGACAATAAATATTATTTTAAACATTTAACTACTTAAAGGGGTTTTCCGAGACTTGAATACCTAGCCTCAGATATCTGATTGGTGGGGGTCTGACACCTCAGGCCCCCTGTCGATCATATTTTTGAGAAGGCAGCAGCACTCGCAGTAGCACTGTGTCCTTCTCTCAGCTTTTCCTAGGCCAGTGATGTCATGTTAATCAGTCACAAGGAAAAGGTGCAGGTCAGCCCCAGAGAAGTGAATGGCGATGAGCTGGAATACCAAGCACAGACGCTATACAATGTACCACGCTGTGCTTGCTGAGCAGAAAGAAGGTTGTGGCACTCACAGAAGAATATGTTGGTGCTATATAAATAAATATTATTATTATGTGTTGTGTCATAGATAACTTGTAACAAATTAATTTACCACAATAAATTTTTCATTATTAACTATCGATCAGCAAAACTCAGCACCTCATATTGTATTAAGTAAACCTGAATTGTAATGCTTTGGGCATGAAATCACTAAATGTGTTCTGTATAGAGCTGAGCGAATCTATTCGCTGATTCGTTGATTCGTATGGAATCTTGGAAATTTTTAGTTGTGAAGCGAATCCGAATACTAGGTGATTCGCTTCGGCTTTGTACGCATTTGCTACGTAGTTTGTCCTATAAATTATATTCTGTTGCTACGTGTAAGTTACTGTTGCATACGAATTCAATTAATTAGCAAAATTTTACTGTTAGTTCGTTTATCGTGTGCAAAAGCCCGGGAAGAAAGCGGTCACCTGACCTAGTGGGCAGGGCTTGCTCTGATTGGCTCAGGCTCAGTAAGCCAGTGACGCATCACTTCTGCTGCGACTGCTGAGACGAGCAGAAGCACTGTGTGTGAAGTTCTGAGACTCTGAGACCTGTTTTGTGAAAATTGGGGTGTAATTGCTCT
>ONZH01010002.1:0-23348 GCA_900303285.1 Rhinella marina | reverse complement strand
GTATTGCAGGCATCTAGGAGTGTTACTTTTCAGAAATATAGAAGATTGACAGCCGCAAATGACCACCTGGTTCAGGTATATTATTATTATTTTTATCTTAGGATAGATGTATGTTTATCACAGACATGTTTAACCCCTTTACGCTATTTGACGTGTATACATGTCATGGCATTAAACTGTCACCATGTCTGCTGACATGGTGACAGAGCTGAGACCCCAGCTGTTACATACAGTCAGGGGTCTCAGCTAATCAGCCCAGGACCAATGAGGGCGGTCACGGGCTGGCAATCGCTCTGATTGGTGAGTCTGTACAGACTAGCCAATCACAGGATCTTAATGCCGGCTGAAAGGTTCTGAACCCCACTGTGGCTGTGGGGATCAGAACCTTGTTAAGTATGTAGAGATATATATACATATATATACAGTGCCTTGCGAAAGTATTCGGCCCCCTGGAAATTTTGCCACATTTCAGGCTTCAAACAAAAAGATATAACATTTTAAATTTTTGGTGAAGTGGGTCACAATTGTGAAGTGGAACGAAATTTATTGGATCATTTAAACTTTTTTTGTAATAATAAAACTGAAAAGTGGGGCGTGCAAAATTATTCGGCCCCCTTGCATTAATACTTTGTTGCGCCACCTTTTGCTGCGATTCAGCTGCAAGTCGCTTGGGGTATGTCTCTATCAGTTTGCACATCTAGAGACTGAAATCCTTGCCCATTCTTCCTTGCAAAACAGCTCGAACTCTTTGAGGTTGGATGGAGAGCGTTTGTGAACAGCAGTTTTCAGCTCTTTCCACATATTCTCAATTGGATTCAGGTCTGGACTTTGACTTGGCCATTCTAAGACCTGGATACATTTATTTTTGAACAATTGTAGATTTTGCTTTATGTTTGGGATCATTGTCTTGTTGGAAGATAAATCTCCGTCCTAGTCTCAGGTCTTTTGCAGACTCCAACAGGTTTTCATCCAGAATGGTCCTGTATTTGGCTCCATCCATCTTCCCATCAATTTTAACCATCTTAACTGTCCCTGCTGATGAAAAGCAGGCCCAAACCATGATGCTGCCGCCACCATGTTTGACAGTGGGGATGGTGTGTTCAGGGTGATGAGCTTTGCATTTTTTAAAAAAAAAAGTTGGATTTTGGTTCCATCTGACCAGAGCACCTTCTTCCACATGTTTGGTGTGTCTCCCAGGTGGCTTGTGGCAAACTGTAAACGAGACTTTTTATGGATATCTTTGAGAAATAGCTTTCTTCTTGCCAGTTTTCCATAAAGGCCACATTTGTGAAGTGTCCTAAAAAAATAAAATGACATCTAGAAAATGATATTCTCTTATCGGTCAGCACTACGGTAGAGCGTTCGGTGCACGTGTCTCAGGGATGGCGCTCAAATTCAAACATATGGAAGGAAAAGATCGGCACTCGAGAATATCCTAATATTCTTGATTTATTGTGATAGTCACATAACCGTGACGCGTCTGATGAAGGCACGGATTGTGCCGAAACGCGTCACGGTTATGTGACTATCACAATAAATCAAGAATATTAGGATATTCTCGAGTGCCGGTCTTTTCCTTCCATACATCTAGAAAATGATGTCAACATAAAGTAAACATATGGGAAATGTAATAACAATTTTGTGAGGAATCACTATCTGCCTTAAAAGCAGAGAGATTCAAATTTTGAAAATTACAAATGTTTCCAAATTTTCTGTAAATTTAGGATAAAGGTGATTTATATTGACTCAAATTTACCACTGCCATGAAGTACAATGTGTCACGAGAAAACAATCTCAGAATGGCTTGGATAAGTAAAAGTGTTCCAAAGTTATTACCATATAAAGTGACATATGTCAGATTTGCAGAAAATGGCCTGTTCTTAAGGTAAAAAATGGGAGTGCCTTATAGATTGGCCTTATTTCTATTACCGGTGCCCTATGGGGGGGCCTTATTAGTACTTAGGGCACTGTAGGGAGCCTTATTACCACTGGCAGTACTATGGGGGGGGACTTCCGCTTAGCAGTGAGCCCGGAGACGTCACCTGCACTAATGGACAGACTTTAGCGCCGCCATAGCCTGTAAAGCCGCCCATCGGTGCCAGTGACGTCTCCGCTTAGCAGTGTAAAAACATAAACAAAACAGCCCAGGGTAAGGGAGAGCGGCGTAGTATGAAATGTCAGAGGGGATGAGTGGGGGGAGAAGGGGTTATGTTCGGGAGACCTGGTCGTGAGAAATAATCTTGAGAGATAAAAATACACCATGATTTGGTGCTCTTTTCTTCCTCTGTGGAAATCTGCAGGCGCCACCTATGCTTGAGGCCTCCTTGACATTTTTTTATTTTTTTTTATTTAGAATACACATGAGCAACATGTTTTGGAGAAATAGCAGAAATGATATCCAAATTACTCTGATTTTCCACACCCTCAGACGGCGTATCTGAGGAGTCAATCTCAGTTGAGCTCGGTTGGGGTAGTTGATACTTCTATGGGGGCTAAATTCTCTCCCTCACCAATATTTATATGGAGTAGTGGGAGTATGGGTAGGCTGTATTCTCAAATCAACTTCTTCTCATCTTGATTATCTAGTATATCCACTGCATTCACAAGCTGATCTTTATCAGATCAGTTGGTGTGGTGCCATATCAGACTTTCAGTCTTTTCTACAGACCAATAACATGAATTTACATTTTGTGGTTTCTCATTATTCTACTATTAAGCATTATCTGATTAATTACCAGAAACAGAACCAGGGAATCTCCTTTGATGTCTAACCCTTTTTCTTCTCAATATTGTTCTGCATTTGTTAATATAAATTAGTTGGTTTCTACTGCGTACATCACCAAATACACTCACATATGCAATATGATTTGGAAATACTTGCCAGTGTTGTATCATGACTTTGATTTGGCTAAGCTTTTACAGGGAGGATATCATTTTGTTTCTTGGAGAGCACCCACTCTTGGTCTTATTTTGTCCCCCAGTGCTTGTGTTGAGACATAAAGGAGCACTCCTATGTGGCTGCAATACCCTGGTAATTTTAGATGTGATCATTGTGTTTGCAATTGTTGCAATGTCAAGCATATTTCTTGGCAATTTCAATCTGCAGTAACAAATAAGGTATATGAAATACACTGCAACACTTCTTTTCTTTATTTAATCCCATGTATTTCTTGCAAAGTTCTGTATGTGGGGTATACCACTACCAAACTTTAGGCATGCATTAATAAACATCTTTTTGCATCCCACACACCACCACTAGGAATGTTTCTGTAGTTTCTCACCATTTTGCTACTTATCATAATGAAGATGTAACTTTATTTAAGGGAGAGGGTATTAGCAGTACTCACAGACGAAACTTATTAAACTGATGTTTCCAGAAAGGGCTAAATCAAAAGCATGATCTTATCTTGCACTTTGAAGTGAGTACATATTATACAGAATACATCATATCAAATTGGTCTTGGTTTCCTTACTTATACATGTATGTGTAACCTTTGTCACTTTTGTATCAGTGTTATTTTGCCTATATTTATATATGGCCAATATGTTCTAATGTACGGAACTTGTAAAACCTTTAGTCCTTGTGTCATAGTTTCTTTTTTTTTTTTACCTTCTCCAGCCTGCAGCACGTGACTAGGGTGTGTCTAATTCAATTGGACCATGTGCCTATATATGGTGGTTGGTCTTGTTCACACTCTCAGATATGACTAAGGGCTAGTTTTCAGCCTGAAATCTGTAAACTGTGTTTCATGTTCTTGCTGTGGATTTTACTTGATTTAATAACACTAATAGTCTTATCCCCTTTTTATGGAAGCTGGAATCTCCTTCAAGCATATAAGAATTCAGAACGAATACACAGTCTTGAACCCCTGTGTGCTGAATTAAGACTTGAGCTGGGGTAGACTTGATCTGTAACTTACAACAATTTCTGGCACAAGTTATAGTAAATCTGGTGGGCCACAACAGGACCTGCCGTTCCCACTAAGCCCTACCCCTTTTCTTCCCACTGTAGAAAAGTAGCAAGAAGCTCAAAGGTTACAAATTATGGAGCAAATATGGTCTGAATGTGAACCTTAATTTGCAACTTTTTAATGTTACAGTATAGGCTAATGAACACCCCTCATAAACAGTGTATTCATGAGAAGAGTGTCTTCCTTTCCTTGTCTTCTCCTGAACCTCAGAGTGGTGGTTAACAGGCTGGTTGGTATACGTACACTAGCATATCACTCAATCGATTGAGGCACCTAGAGGCTGATGAACCATGGTTATTCCAAATTGCACTATATTCATAAATCATGGGGGGATTTATCAAAAGTAGTGTCATGAAAAACTGACTAAGATGCCTATAGCAACCAATCAGATTCCACCTTTCATATTCCAAAAAAGCTCTGAAAAATGAAACATGGAATCTATGGGCAACTAAGCCAGTTTTCCTTTACCCCAGTTTTGATAAATCTCCCCTGTTTCTGGTGTAATCATTCAGCATTCCATGCATCCAAATGGAGCCACTTTATTTGGTTGTTTTGGCTACTATTAGTATGAACCTGTAGCATATTATGCTGACAGATCCACTTTGAATTCTACAAGCATTTTACTAAACTTTGTACAACCCATTTTTTTTCAATATATTTTTTCCTAGTTAATAAAATGTGTTCTTCAAAGCACATCAATCTCTTCATTTCTTCTCAGCAATCATAGCCTGAAAAAATATTCCAAGAAGCAGATGATAGATCATTATAATAGTCTGCAGTGTTTTGGTATACAATTAAGGGACAAAACCTTCATCTTTGAATTAGCACAAAACAAATGCGCATATCCAGGATTACCGAGCTAAACAAGGAATACAAGTAATCCCCTTTGAGGCTCAGACTAAGCAAGAAAACAGTTATTGCTTCCTCTGCCGGAAAATATGTATACACAAGGCTCATTCTGGATATTATCATTTTATGAAAGTAAACAGCAGTGCTTCGTCAGTGAGAAAGGTCATTTCATTTTTCTAAAGCAGATATGAAAATCAACAGAAATCATTTTCAATGGCACTTTTGTGTTCACAATGAGAATGCATAAATAACACATTTTATTTCACATTATTTGGCTTGAGTTACAATCATGTCAGTTTATAGCTTCTTTATTGTCCTCAGTTACTTTTGTGGTCTGCTGCACAATACAGATATACGGTAGGAAAATGACTACTTCGGCCTTCATAAACTTTTTTATGGGATTATTTACATGTGGAAATACATATGAAGAATGTCTACATTATACTAGTTATAGGATATAGCACATGTATCTATTATTTGCTTATTTTCTATTTATTCCCAGCATATTCCTCAATTTGTACATAGATTAGGGTACATAATCTAAGTTTCCTAACTCAAACAGACTAGGGACAACTTCATAGAAAGTCAATAACTAACCAGCAGCATGGTTTTGGAGTACCTAGAGGCAGGGCTGGCCTTAGGGTAGATGGCGCCCTGTGCGAAACTTTCTCTCAGCGCCCCCCCTCCCATTTATATATATATTTACTTAAAGAAGTATGTGTGCTATCCCATCTCCATTATCCCATACAGAAAAATATAGTGACAGTACTAACGTCATACAGTATAGAGCTATAAATAGAGTGTAGAGATATATAGAGTGATATAGGACTGTATAGAGAGCTATAAATACAGTGCAGAGATATACAGAGTAGGACAGTATACATATATATATATATATCTACACTGTATTTATAGCTTTCTATATTGTCCTATATCACTCTATTCTCTATATATCTCTGCACTGTATTTATAGCTCTATACAGTCTGACTTTTAATACTGTCACGATATTTTCCTGTATGAAATAATGGAGATGGCACACACATAGCTCACATCACTAAACCCCTCACTGGTGTTTAATCATGTGAGAGTTATGTGTGCCATGACTGCCATCTCTATTATCCTATACAGGATGGGGCCTTAAGTATATAAAATAAGGATGGGGCCCTAAGTATATGGATGGGGCCTTAAAGGGGTTGTCCGAGTTATTTTTTTGTTCTTTATATGTTTCTAACTTGTCAGGTATAACAACTTTCCCATATACTTTGTGTTTCCAAAGCTGCTGGTTTCTCAGAGTTGACTCAGGGTCACATGACCTGTGATGTCACCTTATCTCCCTGGTCTGTGATGTTTCGTTCACAAGCCTCAGAGTTCAGATAAGAGTCTGTACACGAGACGTCACTGGCCACGCCCCCTTTCTTTGCCGGGCTCCTGCTATCTGCTTTCTTCCTGGTTTCCTTCAGATAAAACATTAACCTCTTCAGCCAGAACACACTGAGGGCTCAAGGCTTTAGAACAAACAGTAGCTGCAGCAGTGAGAGGAGACAAATGCTGGGCAAGGAGCTATAGAGGAATTGTATTGTACAGGAACAGGTAGGGAGAAATTCCTGTGTGTATCAGCAGTGTTATTGTACAGCTGGGACTTGTAGTCCTACACATACAACATGCTGCTGAGTATTGCAGCAGGCAGACATGTCACTCAGCACTTGTATTCATTCCCTTTGCAGAGAGGGGGGGAGAAGGGGGAGGGGCTGAGATTGTTGTTATTGCATGTAAACAAAGACCAGAAGAGAACCAGGGAAATGAGGAAATATGGATTTTTTTTGCCTAAAACTTGCTTAACTTAGTTATATATTGCTGCCCATCAGATTTGAAGTGCTATATTTTTTTTTTCATAACTCGGACAACCCCTTTAAGTATATGGATGGGCCTTAAGTATATAGTCCAGCTCCCAATTAACCCCCCCCCCCCGGTCATCACGTTGTTTGGGGGCAGTTACTTACAGCAGTGCAGCCGCTAACTTTCCCCTACCACCCTCTGAGTCCTTCTGCGCATGTGTGACGTCAGCCCAGGGCCGGCTCCAGGTTCAGGTGGGCCCTTGGGCGATAAAGTCTCAGAGGGCCCCCTTACAGAGTGATAACTATCTGTGTATAGATAATATAGTAGATGACCCCTGCAGTCCTTTGTAACTGTAGAGGTAACACAGTGATCAGTGATGGCTATCTGAGTATAGAAAATGTAGTAGTGTTACCTGCAGTCCTGTGTAAAATCACAGATAACACTAGTACTGATAATGTAGTACTACCACAGATCAGCATCTTGTGCCCCCATCAGAACTCAGATCAGCGTCTTGTGCCCCCATCAGACCTCAGATCTAAACAATGTGCCCCCATCAGACCTCAGATCAGCGTCTTGTGCCCCATCAGACCTCAGATCAACATCTTGTGCCCCCTTCAGACCTCAGATCAGCGTCTTGTGCCCCATCAGACCTCAGATCAGCATCTTGTACTGCATCAGACCTCAGATCAGCGTCTTGTGCCCCCATCAGACCTCAGATCAGCGTCTTGTGCCCCCATCAGACCTCAGACGTCAGCGTCTTGTGCCCCCATCAGACCTCAGGTCAGCGTCTTGTGCCCCCACAGACCCCTCAGACCTCAGTCGTCTTGTGCCCCCATCAGACCTCAGATCAGCGTCTTGTGCCCCATCACCTCAGTCACCCATGATCAGCGTCTTGTGCCCCATCAACCTCAGTCAACATCAATGCTGATCGCCCCATCAGTCAGCCCCTCAGATCAGCGTCTTGACCTGATCAGCCTCATCAGACCTCAGATCATCCTCAGACCTCAGATACCCCATCAGACCTCAGATCAGCATCTTGTGGCCCCATCAGACCTCAGGTCAGCGTTTGTGCCCCATCAGACTCAGATCAGGTCAGTCCGTCTTGTGCCCCCATCAGACCTCAGGTCAGCGTCTTGGCCCCCATCAGACCTCAGATCAGCATCTGTGCCCCCATCAGACCTTCATCATCCAGCGGTCTTGTGCCCCATCAGACCTCAGATCAGCGTCTTGTGCCCCCATCAGACCTCAGATCAGCGTCTTGTGCCCCCATCAGACCTCAGATCAGCGTCTTGTGCCCCCATCAGACCTCAGATCAGCATCTTGTGCCCCCATCAGACCTCAGTCACGTCTTGTGCCCCCATCAGACCTCAGATCAGCATCTGTGCCCCATCAACCTCAGATCAGCACGTCTTGTGCCCCCATCAGACCTCAGGTCAGCGTCTTTCAGTGTGCCCCATCAGATCACCTCAGATCAGATCATCTTTGTGCCCCCTCAGACCTTCAGATCAGCGTCTTGTGCCCCCATCAGACCTCAGTGCAGCCCCCAGACCTCTTTAGTCAGCGTCTTGTGCCCATCAGACCTCGTCGTATTTGTGTATCATAATCAGACCCAGGTAGTCATGTCTATCAGATCTCAGTGTCACAATGTTGTGCCCCCATCAGACCTCAGGTCAGCGTCTTGTGCCCCCATCATCAGACCTCAGACCTCAGATCAGCGTCTTGTGCCCCCATCAGACCTCAGGGTCAGCGTCTTTGTGCCCCCATCAGACCTCAGATCACACAGACCTCATCATGTGCCCCCATCAGACCTTCAGGTCAGCATCTTGTGCCCCCATCAGACCTCAGTCAGCATCTTGTGCTCCATCAGACCTCAGGTCAGCAGTCTTGTGCCCCCTCAGACCTCATATCAACGTCTTGTGCCCCCTCAGATCATCAATGTGCCCCATCAGACCTCAGATCAGGTCTTGTGCCCCCATCAGACCCCAAGCGTCTTATGCCCCCCTCAGACCTCAGATCAACATCTTGTTGCCCCATACAGACCTCAGATCATCTTGTGCCCCTCAGATCAGCGTCTTTCAGACTCAGACACATCAGACCTCAGGTCAGCGTCTTGCTGCCTCGTGCCATCAGGACCCCCAGGTCAGCGTCTTGTGCAGCCCCATCAAGACATTATCAGATCAATATCTTGTGCCCCATCAGACCTCAGGTCAGCATCTTGTGCCCCCATCATCAGGTCAGCGTCTTGTGCCCCTCAGACCTCAGGTCACGTCTTGTGCCCCCATCAGACCTCATATCATCACGTCTTGTGCCCCCCTCAGATCAGTCCCCTCAGACCTCAGATCAGGGTCTTGTGCCCCCTCAGACCTCAGACCTCAGATCAAGCATCTTGTGCCCCCATCAGACCTCAGATCAAGCCCTTGTGCCCCATCAGACCCAGTTCACTGCTGCCCATCACCCAACTGGCGTCTGTTGCCATAAGACCTCGCTGCATCTTGTGCCCCCATCAGACCTTCTCAGCGTCACCTCATCAGACCTCAGGTCAGCGTCTTGTGCCCATCAGACCTCAGTTCAGCAGCTCTTGTCAGCCCCATCAGACCTCAGAGATCAGCGTCTTGTGCCCCATCAGACCTCTCAGATCAGACCTCAGATCTTGTGCCCCATCAGACCTCAGAGGTCAGCGTCTTGTGCCCCATCAGACCTCAGATCAGCGTCTTGTGCCCCCATCAGACCTCAGGTCAGCGTCTTGTGCCCCCATCAGACCTCAGATCAGAGCGTCTTGTTACCCATCAGACCTCAGATCAGCGTCTTGTGCCCCCATCAGATCACCTCAGACCTCAGCGTCTTGTGCCCCCATCATCAGACCTCAGGATCACCTCGCATCACAGTCAGATCAATCACATGTGCCCCCATCAGACCTCAGATCAGCGTCTTGTGCCCCATCAGACCTTGTCCCCCCAGACCTCATCAGTGTCAATGTGCCCATCCCCTCAGATCAGACCTCTCAGATCAGCGTCTTGTGCCCCCATCAGACCCAGATCAAGGTCAGATCATCTTGTGCCCCCATCAGACCCCATCAGGATCAGCGTCTTGTGCCCCATCAGACCTCAGATCAGACCTCAGATCACGTTGTGCCCCCCCTCAGACCTCAGATCAACATCTTTGTGACCCCATCAGACCAGATCAGATCAGCTCAGCATCTGTGCCCCATCAGACCTCAGATCAGGTTCCTCAGATCAGCGTCTTGTGCCCCATCAGCCATCAGATCAGCGTCTTGTGCCCCCATCAGACCTAGCTCACGTCTTGTGCCCCCATCAGACCTCAGGTCAGCGTCTTGTGCCCCCATCAGACCTCAGATCAGCGTCTTGTGCCCCCATCAGACTCAGATCAGCGTCTTGTGCCCCCAGACCTCAGATCAGCGTCTTGTGCCCCCATCAGACCTCAGATCAACTTGCATCTTGCCCCCAGATCAGACCTCAGGTCAGTCGTCCCCCATCAGACCTCAGGTCATCTTGTGCCCCCATCAGACCCATCAGTCAGAGTCAGCATCTTGTGCCCCCATCAGACCCAAGATCAGATCATCTTGTGCCCCCTCAGACCTCAGATCAGGTCTTGTGCCCCCTCAGACCTCAGACCTCAGATCAACATCTTGTGCCCCCATCAGACCTCAGATCAGCCCCATCAGACCCAGCCACTTTAAAAAACAATCGCCTGTTCTGCGTGCCCCATCAGATCCTCAGATCATCTTTCTGCCCCATCAGACCTATCAGACCTGACGCCTTCAGTATCAGACCTCAGATCAGCGTCTTGCCCCATCAGACCTTCAGATCTGCAGGACCTCAGATCATTGTGCCTCATCAGAGGTCATGCCCCCATCAGACCTCAGTCAGTCGTCTTGTGCCCCCATCAGACCTCAGGTCAGCGTCTTGTGCCCCCATCAGACCTCAGACCCATCAGACCTCAGATCATCTTGTGCCCCCATCAGATCAGACCTGCCCATCAGACCTCAGATCAGCGTCTTGTGCCCCCTCAGATCCAAACCTCAGACCTCAGATCAACATCTTGTGTCCCCCATCAGATCAGACCCCATCAACCTCAGATCAGCATCTTGCGTAACCCCATCAGACCTCAGATCAGCGTCTTGTGCCCATCAGACCCATCAGACCTCAGATTCAGCGTCTTGTGCCCCCATCAGTCACCTCAGACCTCAGGTCAGCGTCTTGTGCCCCATCAGACCTCAGATTCAGCGTCTTGTGCCCCCATCAGACCTCAGATCAGCGTCTTGTGCCCCATCAGACCTCAGATCAGGCAGTCTTGTGCCCCATCAGACCTCAAGATCAACACCATGTGCCCCCATCAGATCTCATCAGCGTCTTGTGCCCCCATCAACCTCAGACCTCAGATGTCTTGTGCCCCTCAGACCTCAGATCAACGTCTTGTGCCCCATCAGACCTCAGATTCTCACTTCCATCATCAGCGTCTGTGCCCCATCAGACCTCAGATCAGCGTCTTGTGTGCCCCAGATCTCAGATCTGCAGCATCGTCATACCTCTCATCAGCGTCTTGTCATCTGCCCCCATCAGACCTCAGTCAGCGTCTTGTGCCCCCATTCAGACCTCAGATCAGGTCTTGTGCCCCCCCTCAGACCATCAGACCTCAGATCAGGATCAGTCTTGTGCCCCATCAGACCTCAGATCACCTTCAGTCAGATCAGCGTCTTGTGCCCCCATCAGACCTCAGTCAGCGTCTTGTGCCCCCATCAGACCTCAGACCTCAGGTCATCTTGCGTCTTGTGCGTCTTGTGCCCCCCATCAGACCTCAGATCATCACCTCTTGTGCCCCCATCAGACCTCAGATCAGCGTATTGTGCCCCCATCAGACCCTCAGACTCAGAGCGTCTTGTGCCCCCAGATCAGACCCAGACCTCAGATCAGCGTCTTGTGCCCCCATCAGACCTCAGATCAGCGTCTTGTGCCCCCATCAGACCCATCAGCCCCCATCAGTCTCATGCTTCATGTCTTGTGCCCCCCCTCAGACCTCAGATCAACATCTTGTGCCCCATCAGACCTCAGACCTCAGACCTCAGATCGTGTCTTGTGCCCCCATCAGACCTCAGATCAACATCTTGTGCCCCCATCAGACCTCAGACCGTCAGATCACCCATCAGACCTCAGATCAACACAATGTGCCCACAGATCAGGTCATCAGCGTCTTGTGCCCCATCAGACCTCAGATCAGCGTCTTGTGCCCATCAGGGACACAATGTGCCCCCATCAGACCCAGGTCAGCGTCTTGTGCCCCATCAGACTTCAGATCAACATCTTGTGTCCCCCTTCAGACCTCAGATCAGCGTCTTGTGCCCCCATCAGACCTCAGGTCAGCGTCTTGTGCCCCCATCAGACCTCAGATCAACACTATGTACCCCATCAGACCTCAGATCAACACAATGTGCCCCCATCAAAACCTTAGGTCAGCATCTTGTGCCCCCATCAGACCTCAGGTCAGCGTCTTGTGCTGCCATCAGACTTCAGGTCAGCATCTTGTGCCCCCATCAGACCTCATATCAATGTCTTGTGCCCCCTCAGACCTCAGATCAGGGTCTTGTGCCCCCCTCAGACCAGCGTCTTATGCCCCCCCTCAGACCTCAGATCAACATCTTGTGCCCCCATCAGACCTCAGATCAGCCCACCCAGCCACTTTAAAAAAACATACTTACCTGTTCTGCGCTGCTGCTGCCATCAGGTTCCCCGCTCCACTGTCTACCCTGCTGGCGCACACTATGACCTGACGCTGCGTATTATGAGGTATCATAATATATTCTGCACGCATTTAGCATATACTATCAGACCTCAGGTCAGCATCTTGTGCCTCCATCAGACCTCAGGTCAGCGTCTTGTGCCCCCATCAGACTTCAGGTCAGCGTCTTGTGCCCCCATCAGACCTCAGATCAGCATCTTGTGCCCCATCAGACCTCAGATCAGGGTCTTGTGCCCACTTCAGACCAGCGTCTTGTGCCCCCCTCAGACCAACATCTTGTGCCCCATCAGACCTCAGATCAGCGTCTTGTGCCCCCATCAGACCTCAGATCAGTGTCTTGTGCCCCCATCAGACCTCAGATCAACACAATGTGCCCCCATCAGACCTCAGATCAGCGTCTTGTGCCCCCATCAGACCTCAGGTCAGCGTCTTGTGCTCCCATCAGACCTCAGATCAGCATCTTGTGCCCCCATCAGACCTCATATCAGCGTCTTGTGCCCCCATCAGACCTCAGATCAGTGTCTTGTGCCCCCCCTCAGACTTCAGATCAACATCTTATGCCCCCATCAGACCTCAGATCAGCGTCTTGTGCCCCATCAGACCTCAGATCAGTGTCTTGTGCCCCCATCAGACCTCAGATCAACACAATGTGCCCCTATCAGACCTCAGATCAGCGTCTTGTGCCCCATCAGACCTTAGATGAACACAATGTGCCCCCATCAGACCTCAGGTCAGCGTCTTGTGCCCCATCAGACCTCAGATCAACATCTTGTGTCCCCCTTCAGACCTCAGATCAGCGTCTTGTGCCCCCATCAGACCTCAGATCAGCGTCTTGTGCCCCATCAGACCTCAGATCAACACAATGTGCCCCCATCAGACCTCAGATCAACACAATGTGCCCCCATCAGACCTCAGGTCAGCATCTTGTGCCCCCATCAGACCTCAGGTCAGCGTCTTGTGCTCCCATCAGACTTCAGGTCAGCATCTTGTGCCCCCATCAGACCTCATATTAATGTCTTGTGCCCCCCTCAGATCAGTCTTGTGCCCCCCTCAGACCTCAGATCAGGGTCTTTTGCCCCCCTCAGACCAGCATCTTATGCCCCCCCTCAGACCTCAGATCAACATCTTGTGCCCCCATCAGACCTCAGATCAGCCCACCCAGTCACTTTAAAAAAACATACCTACCTGTTCTGTGCTCCCGCTCCACTGTCTTCCCTGCTGGCGCACACTATGACCTGACGCTGCGTATTATGAGGTATCATAATATATTCTGCACGCATTTAGTATATACTGAACTGTACCACTTGCAACAGGAGCTGTCAGCAGCTATTACCTAAGGCTCCATTCAGACGTCCTGTTTTTCTTTCCTGATTCGCTCCTGATCCTGATCTGGATCCATTCATTTCAATGGGTCCTAAAAAAATCAGGATCGAATCAGGAAAGAAAAACAGGACGTGTGAATGCAGCCTAAGGGTTCAAAGCTTATGTACTTTGTAAACCTGTTTTCTATCACATATTACAAAGGACTTGATCTGATGATATTATCGGCAATATAATACTAAGGAGTGAGATAATGATACTGGAGGGAGTAATACTGAAGAGTGGGGAGTTTATACTAGAGAAAGATATAACACTTGGGGGAGAGACAATTCTGGTTGGTACTGGGATAATTGGAAAGATAATCTCGGGGGAGAGAGATGATACTGGAGAATGATTCTGGAGTGAATAGAGAGGTGCTTCCTTGGGGGATTATACCTGGGGTGGAGGAGTAGAGGCAGGAGAAATTATATACTATATGTAAAAAAGTATTGGGACACTTATGCATTACACCTATAGAGGCTTTTATGACATATCTTTCTAAATTCATAGGAATTATGAACAATAACCAATTGGTCCCTCTTTGCAGCTAACAAAGCTTCCACTATTCTGGAAGACATTGTACAAAATGTTGTAGTGTGTCTGTAAGACATTGTGCAGATTCATCCAGAAGAGAATTTGCAAGGTCAGACATTGGGGTTCCACTTTTCTGTTCCAATGTCCAGTGCTTGGTGATGTAAGGCTTGCATGTAGCTGCTTGGCCGTAGAAACCCATGTTATGAAGCTCCTGGTGCACAGTTTTTGTGCTGATGTTAATGGAAGAGGAAGTTTCGGAACTCTGCAGTTATGGACTTTTCTGCCCTATGCACCTCAGCACTCGGTGACCTCATTATGTAACTTGGTGGTTTGCCACTTTGTAGCTGAGTTGCTGTGGTTCCTAAATGCTTCAACATTACAATAATATCACCCATAATTGATAATGGAATATCTAGAAGGGAAGCAATTTTCATGAACTGCCAACTACAATGGTGGGATCCTATTACAGTACCTTGCTGGAATTCTAAAACTCTTGAGTATGGCCCATTCTTTCAAAAATGTTTGTAAATGCAAAGGCTGAGTTCACACTTCCGTTATTTGGTCAGTTATTTCCATCAGTTATTGTGAGCCAAAATCAGTAGTGAAGCCTACTTAGAGATTAGGTGTAATGATTTGATTTGCGCCTATTCTGTGTTTTTTACCCAAGTCTGGTTTTGGCTCACAATAAGGCCTCATGCAGATATCCATGGAGCACGGTCCGTGAAAAGCTGGACTGTGCTCCTGCTGATGAGTGCAGGAGCGCGCGGCGTCATTGGTAGTAACCAATGACGCCGTACGCTTCTGCACTCATCAGCAGAAGCACAGTCCGGGTTTTCACAGACCGTGATCCATGGATGTCTGCATGAGGCCTTACTGACTGAAATAACTAACCAAATAACTGAATTATAAACTTAGTTGATTATAGCAGGGAGTGGCATGAAAACAGGAGTAACATGTCTAAACATTTGTAAAAATGCACTAAACTTCTCAAACAACATATGATGTTGTGGTGGTGTAAATACTAATTAAAAACTTCACAATTAAGTTGGTGGAAGTAGTAGGTGATATAAGCAGTTTGTAGATACATGAAATGGCATAATTGAGTATACCCCGCATTTTACAAATGCACACAGCATTTTTTGTCCGTCTGAATGCTGGCATATTTGTCGGTTAGCAGCTGGATTTCTGTCGGACCCCTTTAAAGTCAATGGGGCCCCGCAGGCCTGCTATGCTCTATTTTATGAGGGAGGATCCTCTGTTACACGTTACAACGTAGATGACGCTCAGATCATCATTGTGGCATGGTGAAGCTCTATCATATGTCTATCATAAGCTATGCTCTATCATAGGGAAGGATCCTTGTTTTGCATTGTTGCTATGGTGACAGGAAGCTATAAGGCCATAACCTAGTGAACAGATGTTCATAGATTAATAAAAAAAACTTGCATTTTCTGTTTATTCCCCAGAATGTCTGCCTATATTTATACACACACAAGTGTTACTTGTCAGAAGAAACAGTGGCTTGTTCTGAATGAGTCTAGAAAAATTAGCCCCTTTAATTGAGAGCAGCAGCAAATCAGTGTAGCTGTAGAAAGGGTAGGGTAATAGTGGCATGTTAAAGATTGGAAACGAAGGGCACTCAATATCTGGTAACATACAGAGGATATGATACTTAATCCCATTATGCTCTTTCTGTATTTATTTATATGAACTAGATTGTAATATAGATAGAGGATCTAAACATATATATCTTGATTATAATAAATATACCACGTCATGAGGATGATTTAAATGGTTCAATTGGTTTGCACCCTCTGTATCAATTAATTTTGTATAATAGACCACAATACAAAATTATAAAAAACTGAAATAATCCCTAAATTATTTTTTTTAAAAACCCTAAAAAAATTGTTTAATCATGATTAAAAATTGAGTAATATTAAAATTTAAAATACTAATAAATAAATAAAAAATTTAAAAATATATAAAGTTCAGCAGTGTCCGTTCTGTCATCAAGGACGTCCTTATGTGGCCACTGTTGATTATATCTGCTAGAGTATATCAATAGGTGATCAAACAATCAATACAATAGGTTCAAACAAACGAAATGCAACCTTTGCTTCAGGCATAAACAAAATAAACCCTGCTTGTCCAGCACTAACTAAACATAAGGTAGTTTCCTCACTATACGTGCGACTAGCTACAACCGCACGAACAACAACATATCACACAGTTCAGTCCACAAGTTTTACCTTTGACAGGTTCAAAAGTATCTCCTGAGGCCAGCAGCCTTCAGTATTCCTAGCTGCACCCAGCCTCACTCTGTCTGCAGACCTTGCAGGCTTTATGGACCTGCTAATGGTCCAGCCTCAGCACCTGTGGTGCCTGACTCCAAACAATAAGACCTGGAGTGGAGGAAGTGGGATGGATGGCCCCACATCCAAACCTGTCATCTATCCCAAAAAACCAGGCCCAAACACATTTTATCAAAACGTCTCCAGCAACTACCTTTGCTGGAGACCATATCACACTTTCCTGGTTTCTCAGGTCTCCTGGTGGGAGACATGAACTTCCCTCAGTCTCTAGTAGACATAATAGCTGAACCCAGGCAAAATATACCGACCATCCAGGATTAACCCCTTTAGTGTCTCACATACCCTCCTGCTTTGTTCGAGCCTGTTGGGGCGAACACTTTTAGCCATCAAACAGTGTGTCCTCGATAGCGCATCTGCCTTCCCTTGTAATTTACCAGCCCTGTGCTCTACAGTAAATTTAAAGTTTTGCAATGTAAGGAACCACCTCGTGACTCCTGCATTTCTCTCTTTAGCCTGGCTCATCCAGGTGAGAGGGGAGTGGTCGGTCACTAGCCTGAAGTGCCGACCTAGCAGGTAATACTTCAGCGCCTCTAGGGCCCATTTTATCGCCAAACACTCACATTCCACAATGCTGTAGTTTCTTTCTGGGGGTGTAAGCTTCCTGCTAAGATAGGTGACCGGGTGCTCCTCACCCCCACCTCTTGGGAAAGGACCGCCCCTAGCCCTACGTCAGAAGTATCGGTTTGTACCACAAATGTCTTCGTGAAATCAGGAGTGATGAGTACTGGCTCTCTACAGAGGATTAACTTCAGTCTTTGGAATGCTCCCTCAGCCTATTCACTCCATTTAACCATGACAGACCTACTTCCCTTGGTCAGATCTGTGAAGGGCGCTGCTATAGTGGCGAAGTTAGGGATAAATCTGCTGTAATAGATCACAATACCCAAAAAAGCTCTCACCTGCTTTTTGGTCACTGGCCATGACCAATTTTGGATGGCTTCTACTTTGTTGACCTGGGGCTTTATGACACCTCTTCCTGTTATATACCCCAGATAACGTGCCTCCTCCAGACCCAACGCACATTTTTTTGGGTTTGCAGTCAAACCTGCAGCCCTGAGAAAGTCTACCACTGCTTGCACCTTTGGTAGGTGACTTTTGGTAGGTGACAGTCTTCACTAAAAATGATAATGTCTAAATAAGCAGAAGCATACCTGCGATGGGGCTTAAGAATGATTCCATTAACCTCTGAAATGTGGCAGGAGCCCCATGTAGCCCAAAGGGAAGACAGACATATTGGAACAGACCATCAGGGGTGACAAATGCAGTCTTCTCTTTAGCACGGTCAGTGAGCGGTACCCGCCAATACCCTTTCGTCAGATCTAGTGTAGAGAAAAATCTAGCATGTCCCAATCTCTCAATCAACTCGTCCACCCTTGGCATTGGATAGGTGTCAAACTTTGATACTTCATTAAACTTCCGTAAGTCATTACAAAACCGCAGTGTGCCATCTGGTTTGGACTATGGGACTTGACCATTCACTATTTGACTCCTCAATAACCCCCAGATCCAACATTTTTTTTACTTCTTCTGAAATGGCCTGTATACGAGCTACTGGTACCCTATATGGCTTTAAGTGTAGCCGTACCTGCGGCTCAGTGACAATGTCGTGCTTGACTATGGAAGTACGCCCAGGTAATTCGGAGAACACATCGGTATTCCTAAGGACAAACTCCCTTGTCTGCTGCACTTGTGCCCTAGATAAGGTCTCTGAGATACGTACCCCTGGTACACTCTTCGCAGGGGCATTTACTTCAGGTGGGGACTTCCCCGGGCTACCCCTACTGTGTAAACTCACTGCGGACAGGGACTCTCGCTCTTTCCACGGCTTTAGCAAATTAATGTGGTAGATTTGTTCAGGCTTCTTCCTTCTCCGGCTGGTACACCTTATAGGTGACTTCCCCCACCTTCTCAACAACCTTATAGGGCCCATGCCATTTGGCCAAAAACTGGCTTTCTACTGTCGGCACCAAGACCAGCACTCAATCCCCCGACTTAAAGGTTCTGACCTTAGCCGACCTGTTATACACTCGACTCTGGGCCTCTTTTGATTGCTCTATGTGGGCCTTTACTATGGGCATAACTGCAGCTATCCAGTCTTGCATGAGGGAGATGTGTTCGATAACACTTTTGTATGGGGTGTGTTCCTGCTCCCAGGTCTCCTTGGCAATGTCCAGGAGCCTACGAGGGTGTCAGCCATATATTAGCTCAAATGGAGAGAACCCGGTGGAGGACTGGGGAACCTCACGTACTGCAAACATCAAATATGGCAATAAACAATCCCAGTCTTTACCATCCTGGCTAACCACCCTCTTTAACATGCCTTTCAAGGTCTTGTTGAACCTTTCAACTAGTCCGTCAGTTTGGGGATGATATACTGACGTACGCAGGTGTTTAATTTTTAACAGTTTGCACATCTCCTTCATGACCCGTGACATAAACGGGGTCCCCTGGTCTGTGAGGATCTCTTTAGGAATGCCAGTTTGGGAAAACATGTTGAACAGCTCTCTGGCAATGACCTTTGCGGAGGTGTTTCTCAGGGGTACCGCCTTAGGATACCGGGTGGCATGGTCTAATAAAACTAGAATGTACTGATGCTCTCTAGCGGATTTCACTACCGGACCAACTAGATCCATTGCAATCCTGTCAAATGGTACCTCTATGATGGGCAGCGGGACTAAGGGACTTCTGAAATGAGACATAGGGGCCGTTAACTGACACACAGGGCATGACTCACAGTACTCTTTTACACTTCTATGTACACCAGGCCAGTAAAACCTTTATGAGACCTGATCTAGGGTTTTCTCACAGCCCAAATGACCTCCCAATACATGCTTATGGGCCAAATGGGCCAAATCTAATACTGTTTGGTGATAGGGCTGAGGCACGACCAGCTGCTCAAGCTCCTCCCCCCGTACCTTGTCTCTACCCCCTATACGGTAGAGTAGATCCTGATTGACTGCAAAGTAAGGGTACCTCGTATCAGCCCCGGGAACTTGTGAGACCCCATTGATTACAGTAACACTTTCACGGGCTCTTACCAGCAGGGGATCTCTAAGTTGGGCTGTCCCAAAATTGTCCAGTGACACCTCGAAGTCCAGCATACCTGGACCCTCCTCTGGTTCTTCCAAGTCACCTTGGAGTTTCCACCTGGTATAGTCCAGTATCCAACATGGATAATTCAATATGACTACTGCAGTAGTATGAGTCTGATAAACCCATTACTTGCTTCCAAGTATTTTGGCTGTCACCGTCATATGCGATCCAACAGTCACAGTAACAGGTTAGTAATATGCGATCCAACAATCATAATGATAAGTTAGTCCTAATTTCAACAGTAGGTTTATAAAGGGATCCACCGCTACTTTACCCTTTCCATGGCATTCGGGGAGATGCAGTCCAGGACTCTACTACAGGTCGTGCTGTGCAGTTGTCCCACATGGAGTCTAACGTGGCATCCCACGTGACCTTACGTGTGACTTGAATATCCCGATCACGTGACTCAACTCTGAAGGTCCTGAAAGGGGAAATGCAGGTCCTGTAAGGAAAATTGTGTCCCTAGGATTGCAGGTCCTTTATGGAATATTCTATGGATGATTCTGTTTTGTTATCCTTGATAATGGCATCTCCTCAATATCAATACTTGTAGTAGGTTCACCTTAACTAGAGATGAGTAAATCGAATCCGACGAAGTGGAATTTGATCCGAATTTCAGGAATTATTCGATTCGCACCGATTTAGAATTTCCTGATGATTCGTGGTAACAAATCGTTTTTTTTCCCACTAAAATGGCGGCTGCATGTGTTTTAACATGGAGAAAAGAACATGAGGGAGGGAGGGAGGGATCACCCACAATGCCATGCATGCAGCCAATCAGCAGCCAGCGAGCCCTGTGATGTCACAGCCCTATAAATACTGTCAGCCATTTTAGATTCTCTCATTCTACAGTCAACTCAGTGCAGGGAGATACGTTTGCTGGCGCTAGGGAAAGTGTCATAAAACCTCATCAAAAGTACAAATTGCTGAATAGAAGTGTAGGGAAAGGATAGGAATTGAAGTATTGAAGCAGAACAGAGTTCAATAGGAATGTTTAGAGACAGTACAGTAAACCTAGAGCAGGGAGAGACGTTTGCAGGCACTAGGGCAAGTGTTACAAAACCTAATCAAAAGTACAAATTGCTGAATAGACGTGTAGGGAAAGGATAGGGAGTGATGTATTGAAGCAGATCAGGCTTCTATTTGGGTTTTTAGAGACAGTGTGAGATCTGGAAAAAGTGCAACCACAGGGTAATAGGAAAAAATGGTATTACACCTTGGTTTCAATGACTGGGATTCAAAACTGCCATGCTACAGCTGTTCATGTCAGGTTTGCCTCTGTTATTCTGGTTATTGGGGTTTTGTTAACCTTTGTGCACTGTAGTTACATTTAGTACAGCACTTTTTTGCGGTTTATGTGTTGGGGCTTATTAGCTGTGGTGAAGTAGGACAATGGCAGCCCTTTGTAGCGTGTTTTATTGTTAAAAAAAAGTTTTAGTAGACATACAGAGCCAAAGTTCTATATAGTATAGTGTTGTAGCAGCTATTAGTGTAGCAAAAAAAATGTATTATTAGCTTGGTGTTGAAGTGGGAGAATTACAGCCTGTTGTAGCGTGTATTATTCTAAAAAAAAAAGAGTTTTAGTAGGAGTACAGCGCCAAAGTTCTATATAGTAAAGTGTTGTAGCAGCTATTAGTTTTGCAAAAAAACGTATTATTCGCTTGGTGCTGAAGTGGGACAATTACAGCCCATTGTAGCGTGTATTATTCTAAAGAAAGAGTTTTAGTAGGCGTACAGCGCCAAAGTTCTATATTTTAAAAGCTACTGGCATTTATTGCTGTTGCCCAAAAAACATATTATTTGCTCTGTTCTGAAGTGGGACAATTACAGCCCGTTGTAGCATGTATTATTCTAAAGAAAAAGAGCTTTAGTAGGCATACAGCGCCAAAGTTCTATATAGTATAGTGTTGTAGCAGCTATTAGTGTAGCAAAAAAAACGTATTATTCGCTCGGTGTTGAAGTGGGAGAATTACAGCCTGTTGTAGCGTGTATTATTCTAAAAAAAAAAGAGTTTTAGTAGGAGTACAGCGCCAAAGTTCTATATAGTAAAGTGTTGTAGCAGCTATTAGTTTTGCAAAAAAAAGTATTATTTGCTCGGTGCTGAAGTGGGACAATTACAGCCCATTGTAGCGTGTATTATTCTAAAGAAAGAGTTTTAGTAGGCGTACAGCGCCAAAGTTCTATATTTTAAAAGCTACTGGCATTTATTGCTGTTGCCCAAAAAACATATTATTTGCTCTGTTCTGAAGTGGGACAATTACAGCCCGTTGTAGCATGTATTATTCTAAAGAAAAAGAGTTTTAGTAGGCGTACAGCGCCAAAGTTCTATATAGTATAGTGTTGTAGCAGCTATTAGTGTAGCAAAAAAACATATTATTCGCTCTGTGCTGAAGTGGGACAATTACAGCCCGTTGTTGTGTGTATTATTCTCAAGAAAAAGAGTTTTAGTAGGCATACAGCGCCAAAGTTCTATATAGTAAAGTGTTGTAGCAGCTATTAGTGTTGCAAAAAAAGGTATTATTCGCTCGGTGCTGAAGTGGAACAATTACAGCCTGTTGTAGCGTCCATTATTCTAAAAAAGCTTGATTTGGCCTACAGCACCAAAGTTCTATATTTTAAAAGCTACTGGCATTTATTACTGTTGCCCAAATAACATATTATTTGCTCTGTGCTGAAGTGGGACAATTACAGCCCATTGTAGCGTATATAATTCTAAAACAAAAAGAGTTTTATTAGGCGTACAGTGCCAGAGATCTATATAGTAAAGTGTTTTAGCAGCTATTAGTGTTGTAAAAAAAAAACTACCGTATTTTCCCCCCTATAAGACGCACCGGCCCATAAGACGCACCTAGGTTTTAGAGGAGGACAACAAGAAAAAAATATTTTTCATTAGATCTCAGGTCAGACCAGCAGTCAGACCCCCAATGTTAATCAGACCTCAGCTAACAGCCCTAATAAGACCCCCAATGTTAATAAGACCCCAATAAGACCTCAGATCAGACCCCCATGCTTCTCATCAGCCCCTATATATATGCCTCTGATCAGTGCCCCCAGCAGCGTCATATCAGCCCCCAGCAGCCTCATAGCCCCCAGCCATATGTCAGCTCCACTTCATCAGCCTAATGTCAGCCCCCAGCCTTATGTCAGCCTCATGCAAGCCCCCAGCCTCATGACAGCCCCATGCCTCATGTCAGCCCCATGTCAGCCCCAGCCTCATGCCAGCCCCCCTGCCTCATGATAGCCCCATGTCAGCCCCCATGCCAGCCCCCATTTCAGCCCCATGCCTCATGCTAGCTCCATGTCAGACCCCATGCCAGCCCCATGTCAGTCCCCCAGCCTCATGCCAGCCCCATGTCAGCCCCCATGCCTCATGTCAGCCCCATGTCAGCCCCAGCCTCATTCCAGCCCCATGTCAGCCCCCATGTCATCCCCCAGCCTCATGACAGCCCTAATGCCTCAGTTCTAATAAAATTAAAAAATCCACTTACCTTTCCTGCTCCTGGACACCGCTGCTCCTCTCTGCCCACGCTCTGTCTTCTCTATGCCGCCAGCTGTGCTGTGACCCAGCGCGCACAG
>ONZH01010001.1:130000-225661 GCA_900303285.1 Rhinella marina | reverse complement strand
TAATGTGCCAGTAAAACAAAATACCGCTTTACAGCCACCAGATGCCCCCATAGTGCCCCCAAATAATGCCAATATAGTGCCAAATGCCAGTAAAGAAATGCCTCCACAAAATGGGCAAGAAATAAATGCCCCCATAGTGCAAGTCCCCCCCTCCAAAAAAAAAATAAAAGAATTGGCCAGTGAGAAATGCCAGGTGCCCCCTATTACGTAGCATCTATTAAGAAGAAAAAAAAAACACTAATACTTACCTCCATCAGCAGCGATGCGATGGAGGCCTCTTCTGGCCTGTGTCCCTGCTGTGTGCTGCCCGGCTCAGGTGGCGCGATGATAATGATGTCATCGCGCCGCCTGAGCCGGCCATTAGTGCCTGCGGCCTATCAGAAGAACAGGGAAGGAAGCAGGGGCTTAGCTAGAATTGACTGGGTCCCACAGCAAAATTTTGTATGGCCCTCCCCCCCCTTCCTCCATGACTATCCTGGCATCGCATGTGTGCATATGTAAGGGTGGTTTCACTATACGTTTTTGCCATCCGTTCAAAATATCCGTTGGGAAAAAGAGGATACCAAAACGTAGCACACCACCACGATTTTGTATATTGCAAAGTCAGTAAAAAAAAACAATGTGTACATTAATGTATAATTCTTTTTTTTTTATATTGGTCCTGGTGATCAATGGTAAGGACTGTGGTCTACAAGGCTCATTTACTCTACTGGGAACTCCACAGTATCATGTACTGGAATCTACAGTATATACTGTAAAGATATTAGTTATATCCCTGAATAATAATACATTTAGTGACTATATATTACCAACATACACTGACTTAACCCCTTCCCGCCCAGCGCCGTACATGTACAGCGCTGCGGGACGTGAGTTGCCGCCCAGCGCCGTACATGTACGGCGTGCTGATCGGGCGGGTGCAGGAGCTGCACCCGCCCGATCAGCGGCAGGCCGGACCCCTGAATGCGCCAGCATATGTGAAAACACTGATGCCAGCGCATTAAACCCTTCATGTGCCACGGTCAGCGCTGACCACGGCACATGAGGCGTGCGGCATGTCATGATGGCGAGCGGGGGGGCCATCGGGTCACCGCGCTGCTGTGACGGGGACCCGATGGCTTGGATAGCAGCCCGATGCCTTCCTTAGGCATCGTGGCTGCTATCCCTGCGTGCCTGTGCGATCCAGCCCCCTGGATCGCACAGGAAGCAGGCTGTAAGTGTATTACATTGAGTATTGTAATGCATTGTAAAGGGGATCAGACCCCCAAAAGTTAAATAAAGTTAAAAAAAAGTTAAAAAAATTAAAGGTTTACAATAAATAAAAGTTTCAAGTAAAAAAAAAACACACTTTTCCCAAAATAAAGTATAAAAAAAATTGCAAAAAAGAAAAGTATACATATTAGATATCGCCGCGTCTGTATCGACCGGCTCTATAAAAATATCACATCATTCTCCGCGCCAGGTGAACGCAGTAAAAAAAAACAAAAAAACTGCCAAAACAGCCATTTTTTGATCACCTTCCCTTACAAAAAGTGTAATAGCAGGTGATCAAAAAGGCGTATTTAACCCAAAATGGTACCAATCAAAGCGTTATCTTGTCCCGCAAAAATGATATCCTACCTGAAACAATCGCCCGAAAAATAAAAAAAATATGGCTCTCTGAAAATGGCAACACAAAAAAAAGATTTTATTATGTTCAAAAATAAATCTAATGTGTAAAACTTTCCAAAAATAAAAAAGTTAGACATATTTGGTATCGCCATGTCCGTAACAACCTGCTCTATAAAAATATTACATGAGATGGCCCCCCAGGTGAATGCTGCAAAAAATAAAAAATAGAAACTATGCCAAAACAACCATTTTTTTTCCTCTTGCATCACAAAAAGTGTAATAGCAGGCGATTAAACAGGCGTATTTAACCCAAAATGGTACCAATCAAACTGTCATCTTGTCCCGCAAAAATGATACCCTACCTGAGACAATCGCCCGAAAAATAAAAAAAATATGGCTCTCTGAAAATAACAACACAAAAAAAAGATTTTATTCTGTTCAAAAATGCATCTAATGTGTAAAACTTTCCAAAAATAAAAATGTTAGACATATTAGGTATTGCCGCGTCCATAACAACCTGCTCTATAAAAATATTACATGGGATAGCCCCCCAGGCGAATTCTGTAAAAAAAGAAATTAAAAAAACTATGCCATTTTTTGCACCTTGACTCACAAAAAGTGTAATACCAAGCAATCAAAAAGTCTTATGTACCCCAAAATGGTACCAATGAAAACATCAGCTCATCCCGCAAAAAATGAGCCCCCACATAAGACAATAACTCAAAAAAATAAAAATCAGTGGCTCCCGCAAACCATTCCATCAAAATCTGTGTTGTAAAATCCATATGGCGCTCCTTCTGTTTAAATCCTGCCATGTGCCCCCACATCAGTTTACCACAACATATGGGGTGTTGCTGTATTCAGGAGAAAATGGGTAACAAATTATGGGGTGCTTTTCTCCTGTTACCCCTTATGAAAATAAAAAAATTTGGGGCTAAAGCAACATTTTATTGGAAGAAATGAAATTTTTCATTTTCACAGCCAAGTGTTTCCAAATTCTGTAAAACACTTAGGGGGTCAAAGTGGCCAGTACCCCCTTAATATATTCGTTGAAGGGTGTAGTTTCCAAAATGTGGTCACTTTTTGAGGGTTTTCACTGTAGGGGTACATCAGGGTCTCTCAATTACAAAATGGTGCCTAAAAACTATTCTAGCAAAATCTGCCTCCAAAATCCATATGGCGCTCCTTTACTTCTGACCACTGCCACAAACCCATAGAGACGTTTACCACCACATATGGAGTATTTCTGTAAACTGCAGAATCAGAGCAATGTCTATTGAGGTTTAGTTTGCTGTTAACCCTTGCTGTGTTGCAATAAAAAAAAATATTAACATGAATAATCTACCAAAAAAGTAAAATTTTGAAATTTCACCTCCATTTTCCTTTAATTCTTATGGAACACCTCAAGGGTAAACAAAGTTTGTAACAGCAGTTTTTTTTTATAATTTGAGGGGTGTAGTTTCTAAAATGGGGTCATTTATGGCTGGGTTTCATTACATAAGCCCCTCAAAATCACTTTATATCTGAATTGGTGCTTAAAAAAATGGTTTTGGAAAATTTGGTGAAAATTTGAAAAATGGCTTCTAAACTTCTAAGCCCTCTAACGCCCTAAAAAAGTAAAATGCCAACATAAAGTAGACATATGGAGAATGTAAAATAATAACTATTTTTGGAGGTATTACTATGTATTTTGAAAGTAGAGAAATTGAAATTTGGAAATTTGCTAATTTTTCCACATTTTTGGTAAATTTGGTATTTTTTTATAAATAAAAATGAAATATTTTGGCACAAATTTACTACTGTCGTGAAGCACAATATGTGACGAGAAAACAACCTCAGAATGGCCTGGATAAGTAAAAGTGTTCCAAAGTTATTACCACATAAAGTGACACATGTCAGATTTGCAAAAAATGGCCTGGGCAGGAAGGTGAAAACAGGCCTGGACTTGAAAGGGTTAATACCGCCATATTAGATAATAGCTCATACCATGACTGGATAACAAACAACATTATAGCCCCATATCATGACTGGATAACACCACATACAGTGACTGAACAACTGCCATACAGTGAATGGATAACACCGCCATACAGTGACTGCCGGATAACACTGCCATACAGTGACTAGATAACATGGCCATACAGTGACTGGATAACATGGCCATACAATGGCCAGATAACACCGCCATACAGTGACTAGATAACATGGCCATACAGTGACTGGATAACATGGCCATACAATGGCCGGATAACACTGCTATACAGTGACTAGATAACATGGCCATACAGTGACTGAATAATGCTGCCATACAGTGACTAGATAACATGGCCATACAGTGACTGAATAATGCTGCCATACAGTGACTAGATAACATGGCCATACAGTGACTGAATAATGCTGCCATACAGTGACTGGATAACATGGCCATACAGTGACTGGATAACATGGCCATACAATGACCAGATAAGACCGCCATACTGTGACTAGATAACATGGCCATACAGTGACTGGATAATGCCGCCATACAGTGACTGAATAACATGGCCATACAGTGACTGGATAACATGGCCATACAATGGCCGGATAAGACCGCCATACAGTGAATAGATAACATGGCCATACAGTGACTGGATAATGCTGCCATACAGTGACTGGATAACATGGCCATACAGTGACTGGATAATGCCGCCATACAGTGACTAGATAACATGACCATACAGTGACTGGATAACACCGCCATACAATGACTAGATAACATGGCCATACAGCAACTGGATAATGCCACCATACAGTGACTAGATAACATGGCCATACAGTGACTGGATAACACCGCCATACAGTGACTAGATAACACCGCCATACAGTGACTAGATAACATGGCCATACATTGACTGAATAATGCCGCCATACAGTGACTAGATAACATGGCCATACAGTGACTGGATAGCATGGCCATACAGTGACTGGATAACAGAGAATAAGTGGGCACAGTACAATATATGACCACGGGCACAGTGTAGACTATAAGAGGGCACAGTACAGGGTATAACTAGGAGCACTGTACAGGTTATGGTAAGGGTGCACTATACAGGGAGTTTATAGGAGGGAATACCATAGTACAGGTTAGTAGGCACAGTAAAGGGGTATCTCCTTATACTCCTGTAATATGCCTCCTACGCTGTATTATAATGGGGCATAGTGCAGGGAATAAGACACAGGGCAGGGGGCACAGTACAGGGCAGGGGGGCACAGTACAGGACAGGGGGAGCACACTACAGGACGAGGGGGGCACAGTACAGGACGAGGGGGGCACAATACAAGACGAGGGGGAGCACAGTACAGGACGAGGGGGGCACAATATAGGACGAGGGGGGCACAGTACAGGGCAGGGGGCACAGTACAGGACAGGTGGGCACACTACAGGACGAGGGGGGCACAGTAAAGGACGAGGGGGGCACAGTACAGGACGAGGGGGGCAGAGTACAGGATGAGGGGGGCACAGTACAGGACGAGGGGGCACAGAACAGGACGAGGGGGGCACAGTACAGGACAAGGGGGGGTACAGTACAGGACGAGGGGGGCACAGTACAGGGCGAGGGGGGAACAATACAAGATGAGGGGGGCACAGTACAGGACGAGGGGGGGCACAGTACAGGGCGAGGGGGGCACAGTAACGGGGAAGGGGCACAGTACAGGTCAGGGGGCACAGTACAGGACGAGGGGGCACAGTACAGGACAAGAGGGGCACAGTACAGGGCAGGGGGGCACAGTACAGGGCAGGGGGCACAGGACAGGACGAGGGGGGGCAGAGTACAGGGCAGGGGGGCATAGTACAGGGCGGGAGGGCACAGGACGGCGGGGGGCACAGACTCACCATTTTTGGTTGCTCCAGCTTCTTGGCTGTCTCTTACAGTCAGAGCAGGAGGTCAGCGGCGCTACATGGCACAGGTGGTCGGATTTTTATACTGTACTGATGGCTGTACTGATGGCTGTACTGGCGGGAGGGAGTGCAGGCCGGATGGCTGTACTGGCGGGAGGGAGGGAGGCCAGGCAGTCAGTCACATGGGGCTTGTGAAGGAGCAGGCTCTGTGACTTGAAATGATTGGAGGAGAAGCAGCTTCCGCCCTCTGCTGCTCCACCGATCAGATATCAGATTCCAGCAGCGCAGAGGAGAGGTAGGAGAATCCCTCTCTCCCCTCTCCACTTTAGCGTTACCACCGCCCGCAAAAAGAACCAGGGCCGCACCGCCTGTGGTGATTGGCGGTGCGGCCCTGAGACATTAAAAAAAAGAGAAAAAAAATTTAGTGAATGGTTCTAGGAGGGGTCTAGACCCGCTGGACCCCCCCTGTCGATGCGGCTCTGGTGGCAGCATCATGGTTTGGGCCGGCTTTTCATCAGCAGGGACAGGGAAGATGGTTAAAATTGATGGGAAGATGGATGGAGCCAAATACAGGACCATTCTGGATGAAAACCTGTTGGAGTCTGCAAAAGACCTGAGACTAGGACGGAGATTTATCTTCCAACAAGACAATGATCCCAAACATAAAGCAAAATCTACAATAGAATGGTTCAAAAATAAACGTATCCAGGTCTTAGAATGGCCAAGTCACAGTCCAGACCTGAATCCAATTGAGAATATGTGGAAAGAGCTGAAAACTGCTGTTCACAAACGCTCTCCATCCAACCTCAAAGAGCTCCAGCTGTTTTGCAAGGAAGAATGGGCAAGAATTTCAGTCTCTAGATGTGCAAAACTGATAGAGACATACCCCAAGCGACTTGCAGCTGTAATCGCAGCAAAAGGTGGCGCAAAAAGTATTAATGCAAGGGGGCCGAATAATTTTACACGCCCCACTTTTCAGTTTTATTATTACAAAAAAAGTTTAAATGATCCAATAAATTTCGTTCCACTTCACAATTGTGACCCACTTGTTGATTCTTCACCAAAAATTTAAAATGTTATATCTTTTTGTTTGAAGCCTGAAATGTGGCAAAAGGTTGAAAAGTTCCAGGGGGCCGAATACTTTCGCAAGGCACTGTAAGTCTCCTAGCAGTTTTCTATCACAGGTCCATACAAGTTAAAAAGTTATGCTTAGCCACATCATCCACTAGAGTTTGAAAACTCTTTGTAGTCTTGTACAATTGAGACCAGTCAATTTTTAAACAATTTCCAAACTATTTAACATTTCTAACACTTCACCTATGCTGTATTTATGACGGAAAACAATTTATCTCCCAGAAAACATCTTCTCCACATAGTTCACATACTTTTCACTGCATCTTTTGTCATCTACATTAATAGAATATCTGCCTGAATTAAAGACAAGTCATATAAATCAGTGCGAATATTTAATCATATGTATTATTTGCAACATTCTTCCATAAAGCCAGAGGCGTAGCTACCAGGGGGGCAGGGGGGGCGACGGCTCCGGGCCCAGTGACTCAGGGGGGGCCCAGCAAGGATGACTATCAGGCAAATACAAATGAGCGCTTCCATTATTATCCCCCATCAGACCTCAGATCAGCCCACCCAGCCACCTAAGATTAAAATAAAAAACCTTTCTTACCTGTCCCGCGCTGCGGCTGCCCTCCGGTCCGGATCTGAGGTCTGATGGGGGCACAGTAGGCTGATGTGAGGTCTGATGGGGCACAATACGCTGATGTGAGGTCTGATGGGGCACAGTACAGTCATGGCCAAAAGTTTTGAGAATGACACAAATATTATATTTTCACATGATCTGCTGCCCTCTGGTTTTTATGTGTGTTTGTCAGATGTTTTTATCACATACAGAAATATAATTGCAATCATATTATGAGTAACAAAAGCTTATATTGACAGTTAGAATGAGTTAATGCAGCAAGTCAATATTTGCAGTGTTGACCCTTCTTCTTCAGGACCTCTGCAATTCTCCCTGGCATGCTCTCAATCAACTTCTGGACCAAATCCTGACTGATAGCAGTCCATTCTTGCACAATCAATGCTTGCATTTTGTCAGAATTTGTAGGTTTTTGTTTGTCCACCCGTCTCTTGATGATTGACCACAAGTTCTCAATGGGATTAAGATCTGGGGAGTTTCCAGGCCATGGACCCAAAATCTCTATGTTTTGTTCCCTGAGCCATTTAGTTATCACCTTTGCTTTATGGCAAGGTGCTCCATCATGCTGGAAAAGGCATTGTTGATCGCCAAACTGCTCTTGGACGGTTGGGAGAAGTTGTTCTCGGAGGACATTCTGGTACCATTCTTTATTCATGTCTGTGTTTTTAGGCAAGACTGTGAGAGAGCCGATTCCCTTGGCTGAAAAGGAACCCCACACATGAATGGTTTCAGGATGCTTTACAGTTGGCATGAGACAAGACTGGTGGTAGCGCTCACCTCGTCTTCTCCGAATAAGCTGTTTTCCAGATGTCCCAAACAATCGAAAAGGGGATTCATCAGAGAAAATGACTTTACCCCAGTCCTCAGCAGTCCACTCCCTGTACCTTTTGCAGAATATCAGTCTGTCCCTGATGTTTTTTCTGGAGTGAAGTGGCTTCTTTGCTGCCCTCCTTGAGACCAGGCCTTGCTCCAAGAGTCTCCGCCTCACAGTGCATGCAGATGCACTCACACCTGCCTGCTGCCATTCCTGAGCAAGCTCTGCACTGCTGGTAGCCCGATCCCGCAGCTGAAACACTTTTAAGAGACATTCCTGGCGCTTGCTGGTCTTTCTTGGGCGCCCTGGAGCCTTTTTGGCAACAATGGAACCTCTCTCATTGAAGTTCTTGATGATGCGATAGATTGTTGACTGAGGTGCAATCTTTCTAGCTGTGATACTCTTCCCTGTTAGGCCATTTTTGTGCAGTGCAATGATGACTGCACGTGTTTCTTTAGAGATAACCATGGTTAACAGAAGAGAAACAATGATGCCAAGCACCAGCCTCCTTTTAAAGTGTCCAGTGGTGTCATTCTTACTTAATCATGACAGATTGATCTCCAGCCCTGTCCTCATCAACACCCACACCTGTGTTAATGGAGCAATCACTGAAACGATGTTAGCTGGTCCTTTTAAGGCAGGGCTGCAATGATGTTGAAATGTGTTTTGGGGGATAAAGTTAATTTTCTAGGCAAATATTGACTTTGCAAGTAATTGCTGTTAAGCTGATCACTCTTTATAACATTCTGGAGTATATGCAAATTGCCATTATAAAAACTGAAGCAGTAGACTTTGTAAAAATTAATATTTGTATCATTCTCAAAACTTTTGGCCATGACTGTAGGCTGATGTGAGGTCTGATGGGGGCACAATACGCTGATCTGAGGTCTGATGGGGGCACAATACGCTGATCTGAGCTCTGATGGGGCACAATACGTTGATCTGAGGTCTGATGGGGGCACATTCTGCTGATCTGAGGTCTGATGGGGGCACAATACACTGATCTGAGGTCTGATGGGGCACAATACGCTGATCTGAGGTCTCATGGGGCACAATACGCTGATCTGAGGTCTGATGGGGGCACAATACGCTGATCTGAGGTCTGATGGGGGCACATTCTGCTGATCTGAGGTCTGATGGGGGCACAATACGCTGATCTGAGGTCTGATGGGGGTATAATACGCTGATCTGAGGTCTGATGGGGCACAGTAGGCTGATGTGAGGTCTGATGGGGGCACATTCTGCTGATCTGAGGTCTGATGGGGCCACAATATGCTGATCTGAGGTCTGATGGGGCACAATACGCTGATGTGAGGTCTGATGGGGGCACAGTAGGCTGATCTGAGGTCTGATGGGGGCACAGTAGGCTGATCTGAGGTCTGATGGGGGCACAGTAGGCTGATCTGAGGTCTGATGGGGGCACAGTAGGCTGATGTGAGGACTAATGGGGGCACATTCTGCTGATCTGAGGTCTGATGGGGGTACAATACGCTGATCTGAGGTCTGATGGGGCACAATACGCTGATCTGAGGTCTGATGGGGCACAGTAGGCTGATGTGAGGTCTGATGGGGGCACATTCTGCTGATCTGAGGTCTGATGGGGGCACAATATGCTGATCTTAGGTCTGATGGGGGCACAGTAGGCTGATCTGAGGTCTGATGGGGGCACAGTAGGCTGATCTGAGGTCTGATGGGGGCACATTCTGCTGATCTGAGGTCTGATGGGGGCACAGTAGGCTGTTGTGAGGTCTGATGGGGGCACATTCTGCTGATCTGAGGTCTGATGGGGGCACAGTAGGCTGATGTGAGGACTGATGGGGCACAATACGCTGATCTGGGGTCTGATGGGGCACAATACGCTGATCTGAGGTCTGATGGGGGCACATTCTGCTGATCTGAGGTCTGATGTGGCACAATACGCTGATCTGAGGTCTGATGGGGGCACAGTACGCTGATCTGAGGTCTGATGGGGCACAATATGCTGATCTGAGGTCTGATGGAAGCACAATATGCTGATCTGAGGTCTGATGGGGGCACATTAAGCTTATCTGAGGTCTGAGGGGGGCAGGGGACTGTTAGTTTAGTGATGTAAAAACTGGGGACAGATTTCCTTTAACATAGGAGTCCCCTTGTTTTTTACTCCTATTACTCCTATATTTTACTGCATTATATGGTAGAGTATTTACACTAGGGTATGTAGAAAGTCTATTGTACTGTACTTAACAGCATAGATAATCTAGCAGTTTATACAGTCATCTTTCTAATACAATATTATAACCACAACTAGTAGTATGTGTCTGTGAAGTTGGAAACTAAGTGGGGGGCCCACTCAAGTATGTTTCGCCCCCTCTGTGCTGAACCTCTAGCTACGCCTCTGCATAAAGCCATGGGTTTTACACATTGTCTGGTGAGAGATTTGTGCTCTGTATTTAGCAGATTGTTCTGCTATGCAGATAGCACAGGACCAGGATTAGCAACTCTACCTATTATACATTAAGCTCATATGCTCCCTCTAGTGGTGGCTGTATGTTATCCTTTTAAAAGTAACTATTTGTCACACACCTTTGAATAAATGAAAAGTACAAGCGATTATAAGATTCTTTGTAATATTGCCTTCTTCTCCAGCTACCAGCTGTTTTCTTTCCCTTCCCTTTTCTAAACTGACTTTCTCTTTGAAATTTGTGAGAAGTCTTGTTAAAACCAATACAGGCTGCCAGTTCACTGAAAGATCAGATTACATGGAAGTCTATAAAGAGGAGCGGGAGGGTGGAGGAGTGTACTGGTGACAACACTGGATCTTTGCACTTTTGTGGAAATCTGACATTGTCGCTAACAATTACAAAAATTGATAACATGTATTTATGCATAGCAATAACATTTCTAGTCCCAAATGCAGGGAAAAAGACAATTGAGGAAATGACTCAGCGATAGATCATGCATATTTTGGTATTTTCATATAAAAAGTTCTTTAACCCCTGGAGGACAGAGCGATTTTCCATTTTTGCATTTCCATATTTCACACCCTCCCTTCCCTAAGCAATAACCTTTTTAATTTTCAGTTCACATAGCCGTATGAGGGCTTGCTGTTTGCGGGGCAAGTTGTACTTTTTGATGGCATCATTTAATGTTTCATACAATGTAAATGATAAAAACGGGGTGGAATTGGAAAAAAAACGTAATTGAGACATAGTTTTATGGGTTTTGTTTTTACAGTGTTCCCCATGCAGTAAAAATGACCTGCTCCCTTCATTCTCCAGGTCAGTACAATTACAATGGTACCATATGTGTATAGTTTTTCTTGTGTTTTAATACTGAAAAAAAAAAAAGATTTTTTATGTACATTGCTACATTCTCCCATAACTTTTTTCTATTTACATCTAAGGACAGGGGCGTAGCTAAAGGCTCATGGGCCCTGGTGCAAGAGTTCAGCTTGGGCCCCCCCCTCCCCTCAGCGCTGATGCACCTAGATTTTCTGCCGGCCAAGTCAAAAATTGAACCCCCCTCCCATGTCAAATTCTCACCCTAACCTTTTCCCTCCTAACATTACGTATATCACTACAGAACATACAGGGTAAGGCTACATTCACACGACAGCTGTTTTTGCAGCCTCCGATCTGCATATTTTGCAGCTCAGATGCGGACCCATTCACTTCAATGAGCACTGTGTGCTGTCCACTTCTGTATGTTCATTCCTATTTTGGTCCATTTGCGGACAAGGATAGGCATTGTTACAGTGGATCCGCAAAAAAAAGCATGCCATACGGAACATCATCCTTTTTTTGCGGATCCGCAATTTGCAGACTGCGAAACACAATGTTGGTGTGAATGTAGCCTAATACAGCGCCCCATACCTCGTATATCCAGTGACCAGGGTTGCCAACCGTCCGTAAATTTACGGACAGTCCGCAAAAAATCGTTGTTTTTCTCTGCCGTCCGTAGCGTCCGGCAGAAAAAAACAGCGTCCGTTAAAATTAGTGCAGAAAACCCGAAGTCTGTACTGCGCATGCGTACAGACTTCGGGCATTGCAGTGAAAGTTCCGGCGGGCGGCGGCTCTCCCGGCCGCTCTGAGAGGGCGGGCCGATGCGCTGTAAGCGCGCAAGGATATAATTACCTGGAGGCCGGGCGGCTGTCAGCACCATCGATGGTGGAGACTGGAGAGCAGATGGCGCACTGCGCAGGCGCAGTCTGGCAAGGAAGGCAAGGTAAGCGAAGGAACATGGCGGGTAACGGGTTGGGGGGAAGGACTCAGGAGGCCTGCTGCCTGTATGGGGTGATGATGGATGAGCTGAGGCAGCCTGAGCCACTGCACTCACTGCTGAGTCACAGGGGCACTATATGGGGGCTATCTAACTTCTGTGGGCACTATGGGGACTACTTGGACTACAGGGGGGCTATCTAAACTACTGTGGCACTACAGAGAGTACCTGAACTAAAGGGGGCTATCTAACTTCTGTGGGCACTATGGGGACTACTTGGACTACAAGGGGGCTATCTAAACTACTGTGGCACTACAGGGAGTACCTGAACTAAAGGGGGCTATCTAACTTCTGTGGGCACTATGGGGACTACTTGGACTACAAGGGGGCTATCTAAACTACTGTGGCACTACAGGGAGTACCTGAACTAAAGGGGGCTATCTAACTTCTGTGGGCACTATGGGGACTACTTGGACTACAAGGGGGCTATCTAAACTACTGTGGCACTACAAGGAGTATCTGAACTAAAGGGGGCTATCTAACTTCTGAGGGCACTATGGGGACTACCTGAACTACAGGGGGGCTATCTAAACTACTGTGGCACTACAGGGAGTATCTGAACTAAAGGGGGCTATCTAACGTCTGGGGCACAATGGGGACTATCTGTACTAAAGGGGGCTATCTAACATCTGGGGGCACAATGGGGACTATCTGTACTAAAGGGGGCTATCTAACATCTGGGGGCACTATGGGGGCTATCTGTATTAAAGGGGGCTATCTAACGTCTGGGGGCAATATGGGGGCTATCTGTATTAAAGGGGGCTATCTAACGTCTGGGGGCACTATGGGGGCTATCTGAACTACAGGGGGATATCTAAACTACTATGGCACTACAGGGACTATCTGAACTAAAGGGGGCTATCTAACTTCTGGGAGCACAATGGGGACTATCTGTACTAAAGAGGGCTATCTAACGTCTGGGGGCACTATGGGGGCTATCTGAACTACAGGGGGATATCTAAACTACTGGGGCACTACACGGGGCTATCTAATCTACTGAGGGCAGTATCTGAACTAAAGGGGGCTATTTAACTTCTGGGGCACTATGGGGCTATCTGAACTACAGGGGGCTATCTAAACTACTGTGGGGCACTACATGGAGCTATCTAAACTGTGGGTTCTATAGGAGGCTACCTAAACTACTGGGGGCACTAGAGTGGTTCGTTTAAGCTACTGGGGGCACTATAACTGGTATTATAATTACTGGGACCATTACAACGGGTCCTTATTATTTCTGGGAGCACTACTGGAGGCACTATGGGAAAATGGTTTCTATTATGGGGAATTATTACTACTACCAGGGGTACTATTGGGGGTGTTACTATTATTAGTACAATATGGAGGTCACTACTGCTAAAAAGGGATACTGGTGGAGCATTATCACTATTGGGGCACTATTACTAATGAGGGCACTCTGGGAGATAATTATTAGTATCAGTGGGACTTTGGGGAGCACTGTAACTATACGAGGTCCTACCTATATGGCACTGTTATATCTACAGTATGGTATGTGGGGACATTGGGGAGCACAGCGGGCACAGTATTGGGGGTAGCAGCAGGATAACAGAAAAGTGAGTAATCTAAGGTGTCTTTGTGGCAAACTCTGCAGAGAGAAGATGTGGCTGAAAGAACTCGTCATGGCGGTCTGGGACAAAGAGAGAAGATGAGAAAAGAGAAGATCTACATCAGGAAGACGTCACGGGATGTAAGAGGTAAGTGGTGAAGTGTCATCTTGTGTGTTTGGTTATGTCCTCAGAGCCATTTTCTGCAGCTCTGGTCTGTTAAACTGCAGCAAGGACTTGCCGGTATATGGTATGTTACTGCTGCAGCCAATCAGCCATCAGTGATCTAATGGCTGCAGTGGTCACATGCCATACACCTGCAAATCAGTGTGCACATCACCAACACTGTGACAGATGTGCACACTTGCCTATTATGTCCCTGTCAGTCTTTGTTTACATGGCCTCAGCAATGATACCAGAAAGTCCAGTGTGTCACAGGCATAATCACTGTAGCCATATAAACAAAGCACTCAGACTAAAATGGCAGGGATGTAACAGCTGAAAATTGTTGATTTTGTTTCCATATGCCATATTTTATTTTTAAATACTGAACAATCCTATTCTGGGGCGTGAAAGGGGGCGTGTCCTCTAAAAAAGGGGGTGTGGTTTATGTCCGTAAAAAATTTGGGCTGTCCGTAAATTTTGGTTCAGTTGTCCAGAAAAAATTGAAAGAAAGGTTGGCAACCCTGCCAGTGACGTCTCCTCTGATGTAGATCTTCTCTTTCCTCATCTTCTCCTTTCAGACCAGACGCCATTTTTCAGCCATTGCTCATCTCTGCAGTTTGACAGAAAGAAAATCTTAGTTTACTACTTTTCCATCATCCTCCCGTCTTCTGGACAAATCATCCTACCACCCCCAGTACTGTGCCACTAGTACCACACAGATGCGCTATGCTGATACTGTGCCAGGGTGCCCCCCACAGTAATAGTGCTCCCCAAAGTCCCAACTAATAATTCTCTGCCAGAGTGCACTTGTTAGTAATAGTGCCCCCATGTCCCCACTGTGCCCCAGAAGTAATAATGCTTCCAATGTGCCAGTAAGAAGTGCCCCAATAATGTGCCAGTACGAAGTGCTCCATACCCATAGATGCCCCCCAAATTATGTGCCAGTAAGAAAAACCCCAATAATGCACCAGAAGTTCCCCCCATTGATTCCCCCCCAAAATCATGTGCCAGTAAAAAGTGTCCCACCCCCATAGATGCCCCCCAAATTATGTGCCAGTACCAAATGCCCCCCAAATTATGTGCCAGTAAAACTGCCCCCAGTGCCCCCATGTGCCAGTAATAAATGCCCCCAATGCAGTAAAAATGCCCCCAGTGCTCCCGTGCCATTAAGAAATGCCCTCAGTGCCCTCATGTGCCAGTAAAAATGCCCCCAGTGCCCCCATGTGCCAGTAGAAAATGCCCCCAGTGCCAGTAAAAATGCCCCAATAATGCACAAGAAGTTCCCCCCATTGATTCCACCCCAAAATCATGTGCCAGTAAAAAGTGTCCCACCCCCATAGATGCCCCCCAAATTATGTGCCAGTAAGAAATTCCCCCCAAATTATGTGCCAGTAAGAAATGCCCCCCAAATTATGTGCCAGTAAAAATGCCCCCCATGTGCCAGTAAGAAATGCCCCCAGTGCAGTAAAAATGCCCCCAGTGCTCCCGTACCATTAAGAAATGCCCCCAGTGTCCCCATGTGCAGGTAACAAATGCCCCCAGTGCCCCCATGTGCCAGTAAAAATGCCCCCATGTGCCAGTAAAAATGCCCCCATGTGCCAGTAAGAAATGCCCCCAGTTCCAGTAAAAATGCCCCCAGTGCTCCCGTGCCATTAAGAAATGCCCCCAAGTGCCAGAAAGAAATGCCACCAGTGCCAGTAAGAAATGCCCCCCAGTGCCCCCATGTGCCAGTAAAAATGCCCCCAGTGCCCCCATGTGCCAGTAAAAATGCCCCAGTGCCCCCATGTGCCAGTAAAAATGCCCCCAGTGCCAGTAAAAATGCCCCCAGTGCCCCCAATAGATCTCCGGTCCTTGATTATACAACAATTACGCAACAATAAAAAAATAAACACTAATACTTACCTCCATGGAGCCGGCAGCGATGCGATGCAGGCCTCTTCTGACCTGTGTCCCGTGCAGCCTAGTGCCTGCAGCCTATCAGAGGAACAGGCAGGGGAGACGCCTCTCCCTCCCCTGCCCCGCAGTACAGGCATCTGTATACAAGAACTGCCGCGCCGCACCTTCCCTAATTGGCGGTGTGGCCCTGCAAGTGGCAAGGGGGTCCCTCGGGGCCCGGTCGCAATTGCGACCGTTGCGACCCCTATAGCTACGCCACTGTCTAAGGAGCTGAGTGAGGGCTCATTTTTTTCAGGGTGATCTGTAGTTTTTAATTAAACCATTTGACGTGCTTACACCTATTTTTATAACTTTTTATTCAATTAAGGCATTTACCGTATTGGATAAATACATTTATATTTTAATAGTATGGGATGTGACGGTGCAAATGATCTTTATTTTTTATTGTTTTTTATTAAGGGGAAAGGGATGATTTGAATTTTTACTTATTTAGACACTTAAAGAGGACCTTTCATGGGTCCAGACTTTGTTAACAATGTAGCCCGTTATGGATAAGTATATACTTTTGCAGGGCGCCGCTCCATTCGCCCGCTGTCCTCCTGTAAAGTTCCGGCGTGCGCTATGCAAATGCATAGCATCGGAACAGGGAGGAGGAGACGCCAGGGATTCTCAATGGGCGCCTCCTTCTCCCTGGCTGGAACGCTGTCCAATCGCAGTGGAGAGCATCACAGCCTGTGTGAGATTCAATACGTTTCTATGGAGCCCTGTCACAGACAGGTGGCTATGGTGCCAGTCCTCAAGCGGTTAATTAGAGCAGTACTGTTGCCTAAGAGGGTGAACAGCTGGGACAGAGAGCCATTCATCATTCTAAAGACAACACAGTTGAATTCAGTAGGGCACCTGCAGTCATGAATTGGGTACATACTGTAAGTACCTGATGCTCCCAGTGTTTAATTAATGCATGTAGCATCAGATCATCGTGTACCTGGCTAGCAGCTGTTAGGAGGGCTCCAGCAGCCCTCTGGGCATTATCCCAAAAGAATCTTCCAGGCAGGATCCTTGGACAGCTTGCCCCTTCTAAGTGCAATGGATTTTACCAAACTGCACCATAAATGCACCATAATTTGGCCGAATTTATGACAATATCTAGGTGTACTCACACTAGTAAATGTGAACCAATGTATATCATTAATGTTCAGCGATTGTCCTCAGCAGACTCATTGTGTGTCATTTCTCTACATTCTTCATTTAACCCAAAGCCTTTCCAAATCTATATGCGGTATTTTATAATTTTCATGAACAGCATGCACAGCCACCTCTAGATTCACTGTTATATTTGTTAGTATATTAGGCATACAGTATAGTTGCAGTATACACTTTCACACACATGACTTTTTCTTGGTTCTGTTTTGATACACATCCGGGGCATGGACCATATAATGGATGGTGATGGGAATTTTAGTGATGTGTTACTAGTTAGGGATGGACAGAGTCAAGATAAGGCTAGGGTGCAGTTCAGTATAACAGGTCAATAGTAGTTCTAAATACTTAATGGATAAATCTTCAACCCTAGAAAAATATGCATTTTTCTGCCAAGTTTAAACAGACAATCCTATTCCAAGAAGCTGACCTTACATACTTGATTTATAACAATCTGTGTGTGGTTTACCTCCCATTAATACAGTATATGAAATATAAATCAACATTCAGCCTTAAGAATAAATATTGTCAAAACTCTATAAACTCTCAATAATTATTATTCCTGTAGAACGGACCTAACTGTCTTCAAACAGTGAACCAATTTGGAAACAAATATTGTAACTTTTATACAATCCTCAAGATTGAAATTGCAACAAGAAAGAAAAATCATGGAATTATGAAAATCATAGACATCTATAGACATGTTAATGACATGTAAATGATTAAAAAAAAAAGATGCAACATATTAAAAACATTTCGATTTATTCAGTGTTGAGAGCCACGCACAGAAATACACGCACTTAAATGCTATGGAATTCTATCAATGAGGTTACTAATGGTTGTCTGAGGAATGTTCTGCCACGCTGAATACACTTACCTTTGCAATTTCCAATGATGCTCCAAATGTGCTTGATGGGAGACAAGTCCGTTGATGCTGCAGGCCATTGTGGCACAGTAGCACAAGCAACATGCAGCCTGGAATTGTCCTGTTGAAAAACAGCTCCTCGGACACTTTGGAGAAATGGGTGTACCACTGGTTAAATGACCAAATCAATGTAATGCCGATCTGCTAGTGTACCTGAAATGAACTGATGAGTGGTCTGGCTACACATCATTATGTCATCCTGCACCATAATCCCGTGAGTAGGACCAGTGTGATGTTCCCTTGTGAAGACCTCTTCATGGCATATCTCACATGGTCTCCAGACCAATCTCTGGTTATCACTGCATCTGCCTTTGAGAGCAGTGGCTTGAGGCCAAAGGAACACCTGTAGCTGGACGTCTGGCTCATAACGCAATGTCGTGCAAACGCCTTTTGAAGGTTTGTGTATACATTGTTTGCCACCCTAGACTCAGGGTGGGATGTCCAGAATGGATCATTAACCGCCATTCTTCTAATCAGATGATCCATCCATGCAGAGGTTTGCCTCTGAGCATTTCTTGCTGTCATTGTTCTACCAACCACAAGGCCACACAATGTTGAACAGCGCTGACCTCTCAGCCTAGGCGTGTACTAATCTGACGGGGTGATAAACCAAGAACTCTCAGTTCGAGTCTATCTCAGTATGTGACAAGTGGTGATAACTAGCATGTCATCGAACAGGAGGCATTACACAATCATCCCACATGATTTGATCAGATTTTTTTACTTTTAATGCTTCTAAAAACATTGATTTTAATCTGGTTTTTATGCCCCTCCCACATGACATAGATTGGAGCTAGGTGCTTGAAAATTTGAAGATTTTGGCGACACCTAGTATTTCCTTGATTTGCATAACCTTACATATTGTTCTTGTTGCAATTTCAATGTGTGTTGCAATTTCAATGTTGAGAAGTTTAGTTGTAACTGAGAATAAGCTGCTGCCAGGCCAACTTATGCTAAAAACGAACACCTTGATCCTTTTTTGTCCCACAGTAGGCAGTCGTCCACATACCCATTAGATCATTGGTCAACCCTGATAAAATCAGCAGGCTCAAATGGTTTTTATATAGTTCATCAAGTTTAGAGATTCAGCTAATCATAATGCTGTTGTTTGGTTTTTCTGCCCAATTTAAGTTTTTATTCTTTAATTTGTCAGTACAAAATATGTCTTTAATGCCAGGATCCTGAAATCATCTATATACCCTTGGAGAGGATATTGGTATTTGAGATATAGTTAAAGGGGTTCTCCGAGATATATATATTGATGATCTATCCTCAGGATAGGTCATCAATATCAGATCGGCAGGGGTCCGACACCCGGCACCCCCGCCGATCAGCTGTTTGAAGAGGAGGCGCGCGCCGTATCAGCGCTGCCTCCTCTTCAGTGTTTACATGCTGGCCGACTCGGGGGTAGTGGTGAGTAGGTGTAATTACACCTCACTGCCCCATTCATTTCTATGGGAAGAATCTCTCCCATACAAGTCTATGGAAGCGATTCTATTCATAGAAATGAATGGGGCAGTGAGGTGTAATTACACCTACTCACCACTACCCCCGAGTCGGCCAGCATGTAAACACTGAAGAGGAGGCAGCGCTGATACGGCGCGCGCCTCCTCTTCAAACAGCTGAACGGCGGGGGTGCCGGGTGTCGGACCCCCGCCGATCTGATATTGATGACCTATCCTGAGGATAGGTCATCAATATTTATAACTCGGAGAACCCCTTTAAGGAAGCCACCCATGGGCGGACATATCGCCTGTGCAGCCGGTTCGGCTGCACAGGGCCCAGTGTGTGAGGGGGGCCCATGCCATTGCCACCCATTCATACTAGGGAGCGCTTCTGGAAGCGCTTGCTAGTACGCAAGTGTCGGTGGAGAGAAGCGCAAGAAGCGCTTATATTTACCCCTGCCAGCGCGCCTCCACTTCCTCCCTGGTCTCCTGTAGCCTGCTGCCTGAATGCGTACAGCGCGCACTATGACCTGACGCTGTACGCAGTCAGGTCACGTCACTGTGCAGCGCGGGCTTGGAGACAGCAGGGATTTTCTTGAACACCCTGGCGGACACGGAGCAGGAGAGGTACGTTTTATGTATTTATTTTTAGTCTGATCTGAGGTCTTATGGGGGTCTTTAGCATGGATATAGGGGCCTGGCCATGGCTGCATGAGCAAATTAGGTCGGGGGTGAGAGGCGCAACTGACATATTTGGGGGCCTGGAATCAGATAAAAAAATTATTCTAAGCAAGTGACAAGGGGTTGGGGGGCTGAATAAATAAATAATTAATAACTGATATTGGTGGGGGGGCTAAATAAATAATAACTGATATTGGTGGGTGGGGGGTCCTGAGCAATGACATATGGGGGGCGCTGAATAAAAAATTATTAATAACTGATATTGGTGGTGGTGGGGGGTCCTGAGCAATGACATATGGGGGGGGCAGGCACATTCTTTGCACAGGGGCCCACTGCTGTCTGTGTCCCCTGAAGCCACCACAGGGTCTGTAAGGTATCTGCTTTTCAAACTACACATTTTAGAACACATTGTTACTTGTGCTGGTTACAAGAAATGTCTGCATTGTTCTATCAAAACATGATGTGCCTATGATCTTTTCACACTTTGTAAAACCTATGGAAAGAAATGCATCGGAACTAAACCACTCCAGTGATTGAAATGCTACCTCTGAGTTCAGAACATCTTAGTCAAGCTGCATTCAACAGCTGAACAGAATACAAAAAGCATAAAATGTGGTTACAGAGTTTATATTATATATTATATAACACTGAGGAAAATACACATGCTCATTTTCTTTAAACGTGGACAACCCTTTTAAATTTCAAATTTGGGGGTTCACGCATTTATGAATACAATACTTTGATACTCACTATATATTTTCTAAAGATACTTCTGAAGGAACTGAAATGGAAACAGATGTTGGACACACAAACCACTGGCAACAAGCTGTGTGAACATTTTTACAAGCTTCTAAAGACTTCAAACTAAATACACCTTGGAAACATGTCAGACTATTGTTTCATGGCTTGAAAATATTTTGTCAGGACAAAAACTACTATCAGGATCGTCTTGTTATTCTCAAAGCATTGACCTTTTTGAACTGACTATATGATATCAGGCAAGGTGTGCACAATTTCACATACCCACAAGATTCCCATACACATTTCACCCACGGTGGAGGTGATTGGCAGACAGTTAAAGGGGTTGTCTCATCTTGCCTAATGGGGGCATATCGCTAGGATATGCCCCCATTGTGTTATAGGTGCGGGTCCCACCGCTGGGACCCGCACCTATATCGAGAACGGGGCCCCGAAAGCGAACGGGGGCGCACTGCGCATGCGCAGCCGCCTCCATTCATTTTCAATGTGGCCGGCGAAGATAGCCGAGCGCTGGCTCGGCTATTTCTGTCGGCTTCATAGAAATGAATAGGAGCGGTGGCCGCGCAAGTGCGGTGCGCTCCCATTCATTTCTATGGGGAGCCGGCTTGGTGGTGGCCGGACCGGAGTCCTCCAGCCACCACCTTGCGGGGCCCCGTTCTCGATATAGGTGCGGGTCCCAACGGTGGGACCCGCACCTAGAAGACAATGGGGGCATATCCTAGCGATATGCCCCCATTAGGCAAGATGAGACAACCCCTTTAAGGAATTTGAAGGGTGTAATTACTACTTTGACCAAACGCTTTTAATGGAATTAGAAACACTTGGCTGTGAACATGAAAATTTTCATTTCTTCCAATAAAATGTTGCATAAGCTCCCCATTTTTCATTTTCACAAAGGGTAACAGGAGAAAAAGAACCACAAATTTTGTTAAGCATTTTCTCCTGAACACGGCAACACCCTATATGTAGTTGTAAATTGCTGTTTGGGCACACGACAGGGATCAGAGGAGAAGGAGCGTCATATGCATTTGGATGACATATTTTGGTTGAATGGTTTACTGGAAAAACCCATAAATATGTGGAACCTTAAAAGGGATCAAAATAATAAATCTTTATTATAAATACAAGGTAAGTATAATAGTATACAAAGGGGTATAAAACCAATAGTTTGTATTAAGACCCCTATTGTAGCTGGTGGTAGATGTGTACAGTAGCGTAGGTGTAGTAGGATACAAACACCTAGAGTATCGCTGCTAAGTACACAATGTGTCTCACTTCCAGTTACAGGGTCTTGTATCAAGTAACAGTGCGTGTGTGTTGCTTATAACAACATCTAATACACTAAACGCGCTGTATTAAAATATATCAAACAACAGGTTGGGGCTCCCTATTTTCCTATGGCCCCAAACCTGTAGATGCAGAGTGAAGTTGAAATTCACAAGCGCATATCCGCGCCTTTTCAGGTCCAGTGGAAATATTATATTTTATTCCACCTTCAGAAGCCCATGGTAGTGGGCATTAAATAACCCTCCTAGTAGTGGCTCGACGCGTTTCCATGCGCCATGAGCCCGCACTTCATCAGGAGCCACAGAGGGAGAGACCATAGACCTGACACTTGTGAACAAACATGTAGCGCTGCCTAGTTTAACAGTATGCTACTCGGCGCTGTGATGGCCACAGAGCGGCCCCACAGCTTCCGGGTATAAGAGGTCGATACCCCGCCCCCAGAGGTGTGTCCCCTTCTTAGCCACCAATCAGAGCTGACCACGTCATGGTAACCTCCTATAGGCTCGGCCAGCGGAGACAACAGTTCTACCTCTAGGGGTATGCCTACTCGCGCTGTCTGTGAATATGGGAATCCTTTTATAGGCGGTTTATAACTCCTTTATCACTGAAGGTAAGATAGAAAAATCCATATCTTATGTCAAACAGGGGAGTGGAAGCTCCATCCTTCGCTATTACAACAAACCACTGCTCAAAATTGTCACTCCTATTGTTAAATGCCTGGCACCAGTAGAGTCCTATATAACATACTATTAGTATATATGGATAAATAAATAAATAAAGATCTGGCACCTATCCCCTAGCTATGCTTATAGCTTAGTGTGGGCCTATATGGAGCTTTGGTTATTATTAAAGCCATTACCAGACCTCATAGGTCTCATACATAGTATAATATATAAGCCAAATATGACCCAGAGGGACATCACCTTGTGTCACTCTATGCCAGACATAACCACCTATTTAGAGTAGGTATTGTTAAGGCAGAAAAAGTCCTTAATCTGCCAGCAGTAAAGCTTATGGTAATAAAACCACAAAGCCACTGCAAGATTATGCAAAATGACAAGAATTGCAGAGTAGCATAGGACTCACATATAGTCACTGCAAAAATACTGTGAGATAACAGGACTAACGGAGAAGCATAGGGACCAGAAGGAATATATCTATTCTATGCCCTCCTATATCTATGTAAATCCTGTTACTCATTCTTCATAAAAATGGAGCAAAGGACAGGGTCTCATTCAGGCCAGATGGTTTCACTGTCTTGAGTCTAAAGATCCACTCTGCTTCTCTCTGTAGAAGCACAGTGTCAATGTCACCCCCTCTTGTTGACTTTTTGACATGTTCTATGCCCTGAAATTTTACTGCACTTGTCTCCCCATTGTGGTATTCCAGAACATGGCGGGCAATCGGGGTGTCCTTGCCTTTTTCTAAACCCTTGTGTAATTTGGGCAACCCATAGAAGACGGGTAATGTGGGAAACTCAGGGAGGAGGAAAGCCATCTCTGATTTATTGATTAGATTATCCTCCAATCCACATGTCAGAATTGTTGAAAGTTCCTTTTTAAACACTGGAGTTCCTTTTTAAACACTCCCTCTGTGGCTCCTGATGAAGTTTGGGCTCATGGCGCATGGAAACGGGTTATTTAATGACCACTACCGTGGGCTTCTGAAGGTGGAATAAAATATAATATTTCCACTGGACCTGAAAAGGCGCGGATATGCGCTTGTGAATTTCAACTTCACTCTGCATCTACAGGTTTGGGGCCATAGGAAAATAGGGAGCCCCAACCTGTCGTTTGATATATTTTAACACAGCACGATTAGTGTATTAGATGTTGTTATAAGCAACACACACGCACTGTTACTTGATACAAGACCCTGTAACTGGAAGTGAGACACATTGTGTACTTAGCAGCGATACTCTAGGTGTTTGTATCCTACTACACCTACACTACTGTACACATCTACCACCAGCTACAATAGGGGTCTTAATACAAACTATTGGTTTTTTCACTGACTACCAGTATACACATACATGGTACTAACTACCACTATACACTTAAACAGTACTAACTACCAGTATACACATACACAGCACTCACTACCCCTATACACATAGTCATCACTACCAATACAGACATACACAGTAAGCACTGACTACCAGTATGCACATACAATCAGCACTGACTACCAGTATACACATACTGTACAAAGTACTAACTACCAGTATACACATACACAGTCCTAACTACCAGTATACACTTACACAGTACTAACTACCAGTATACACATACACAGTTCTAACTACCAGTATACACTTACACAGTACTAACTACCAGTATACACATACACAGTTCTAACTACCAGTATACACATACACAGTTCTAACTACCAGTATACACTTACACAGTACTAACTACCAGTATACTCATACACAGCACTGACTACACCTATATACATACACAGTACTGACTTCCAGTATGCACATACAATCAGCACTGACTACCAGTATACACATACATGGTACTAACTACCAGTATACACTTACACAGTACTAACTACCAGTATACTCATAAACAGCACTGAGTACTCCTATATACAAACACAGTACTGACTACCTATATAAACATACACAGCACTGACTACAAGTATACACATACACAGAACTAACTATCAGTACACACATATAAGGTACTGACTTCCAGTATACAGATACATGGTACTGACTACCAGTATACACAGCACTAATTACCAGTATACACATACATGGTACTGACTACCAGTATACACATACACAGTACTAACTACTAGTACACACATACAAGGTACTGACTACCAGTACACACAGCACTAATTACCAGTATACACATACAAGGTACTGACTACCAGTACACACAGCACTGACTACCAGTATACACATACACAGCACTGACTACCAGTATGCACAGCACTAATCACCAGTATACACATACAAGGCACGGGCGTAGCTATAGGGGGTGCAGAGGTAGCAGTCGCTACCGGGCCCAGGAGCCCGAGGGGGCCCAAAGTCTCTTATGCCACATAAGAAGACATGCAGAGCACTAAGGGAAGGGGGGCCCAAGCTGAACTCTTGCACCAGGGCCCATGAGCCTTTAGCTACGCCCCTGATACAAGGTACTGACTACCAGTATACACATACACAGTACTAACTACCAGTATACACCAGGGCTGTGGAGTCGGAGTCGGTCACCATTTTGGTGGAGTAGGAGTCGGTATAAAATGGACCGACTCCGACTCCTAAAATATATAATGAATTAGTACATTTAGTTCAGTGCAATAAGTGCTGAATATATTTTTATAAGAATTTGTGAAAATGATGAAATGTCCTAGAAATGTCTGTTCTATTCCTGATCTAAGGATTTAGGCTTTTAGTTGAGATGACTGTGTGCTGCCCTTTATGTCCGGTGCATGTTCTCTCTGTATGCTTTATGTTTCCTCTGAGCTCATGTTTGGAGAGGTTAGCTGCTCGCATGGCTTCTATCTGCTGCTGATGTAAAACACCTAGAGCCTTATGTATGAAAACTGTCTAGGTGTAGAAGTATCTTTGTTGCCCATAGCAACCAATCAGAGCTCCCCTTTCATTTCATATAGTGCTCTGGAGAAATGAAAGGGGAGCTCTGATTGGTTGCTATGGGCAACAAAAAAAGTCTTAGACCTAGACAGTTTTCATACATCAGGCCCAGAGGCGTAGCTACTGGGGGGGGGGGGGGGGGGCGATGCTCCGGGCCCAATACCTCTGGGGGGGTCCAGCAGGGATGGCCTTAGTACAATCAGGCGAATACAAGTGAGCGCTTCCATTATGGAGTCTGATGGGGCACTTTAAGCCGATCTGAGGTCTGATGGGGGCACATTCTGATGATCTGAGGACTGATGGGGGCACATTCTGCTGATCTGAGGTCTGATGGGGGTACATTCTGCTGATCTGAGGTCTGATGGGGGAACATTCTGCTGATCTGAGGTCTGATGGGGGCACATTAAGCCGATCTGAGGTCTGATGGGGGCACCTTAAGCCGATCTGAGGTCTGATGGGGGCACAATACGCTGATCTGAGGTCTGATGGGGGCACATTAAGCCTATCTGAGGTCTGATGAGGGCACATTCTGTTGATCTGAGGTCTGATGGGGGCACATTCTGCTGATCTGAGGTCCGATGGCACAATACGCTGATCTGAGGTCTAATGGGGGCACATTAAGCTGATCTAAGGTCTGATGGGGGCATATTCTGCTGATCTGAGGTCTGATGGGGGCACATTCTGCTGATCTGAGGTCTGATGGCACAATACGCTGATCTGAGGTCTGATGGGGGCACATTAAGCCGATCTGAGGTCTGATGGGGACAAGGGACTGTTAGTTTAGTGATGTAAAAGCTGGGGACAGATTTCCTTTAACATAGGAGACCCCTTTTTTACTCCTATTAATCCTATATTTTACTGCATTATGTGGTAGAGTATTTAGAAAGTCTATTGTACTGTACTTAACAGCATAGATGATCTAGCAGTTTATATAGTCATCTTGCTAATACAGTATTATAACCACAACTAGTAGTATGTGCCTGTGAAGTTGGAAACGTGCGTTTGGGAAGCCAATAAATGGGGGCCCACTCAATTATGTTTTTCGCCCCCCCATGTGCTGAACCTCTAGCTACGCCTCTGATCAGGCCCTTAGTGAGCTGTACCCAGAGAAGCCTGATAGATTACAACCTGTTTTTGTCATGACTTATCTGTACTATTGATTTTATGCAAATTTGTTTAAAGTTATCACTTAAACATGCTCCATGTATGAGGGAGTCGGAGTCGGGAGTCGGAGTCGAAGTCAGGGGAAATTGAGGAGTCGGAGTCGGGGCTTTGGCTTACCGACTCCACAGCCCTGGTATACACATACAAGGTACTGACTTCCAGTATACACAGTACTGATTACCAGTATACACATACATGGTACTAACTACCAGTATACACATACACCGTACTAACTGCCAGTATACTCATACACAGCACTGACTATGCCTAAATATATACACAGTACTGACTACCAATATAAACATACACAGCACTGACTTCCAGTACACACATACATGGTACTGACTACCAGTATACATAGACCTGACTACCAGTATACACATACATGGTACTGACTACCAGCATACACATACACAGTACTAACTACCAGTACACACATACAAGGTACTACCAGTATACACATACATGGTACTGACTACCAGCATACACATACACAGTACTAACTACCAGTACACACATACAAGGTACTGACTACCAGTATACACATACATGGTACTGACTACCAGCATACACATACACAGTACTAACTACCAGTACACACATACAAAGTACTGACTACCAGTATACACATACACAATACTACCAGTATACACATACACGGTACTGACTACCAGTATACACAGTACTGACTACCAGTATACACATACACAGTACTGACTACCAGTATACACAGTACTAACTACCAGTATACACATACACAGTACTGACTACCAGTATACACATACACAATACTGACTACCAGTATACACATACACAGTACTGACTACCCCTGTACACATACAGTCAGCACTGACTAGGAGGCTGAGGAAGGCAGTCAATCATATGGACACAGATAACAGCAGTGTTTGTATGGTGACAGCTGTGTGGTAAGTGGTCCACCAGTGGTGATATGATAGCCCACCCTCATCTTCCCAGTCAGTGTGCTGTGTGGTAAGTACCAGTGGTGATATGATAGCACCCCTCATCTTGTGGTAAGTACCACCGGTAATGTGATGGTCTCTGCCCCATTTTCCCAGCCAGTGTGCTGTGTGATAGGTACCAATGGTGATATGATGGTCTCTCCCAGCTTGTGTTAAGTACCAGTGGTGATATGATACCCTCCCGCATCTTGTAGTAAGTTGGGGTATGATGGCATTCCCCCATCTTGTGGTGAATACCAGAGGTGATATGATAACCTCCTCACATCTTGTGGTAAGTACCAGTGGTGATATGAGAACCTCCACCCAGCTTCCCAGTCACTGTGCTGTATCGAAAGTACCAATGTTGATATGATAGCCCCTCACCATCTTCCTATTCGGTGTGCTACATGGTAAGTACCAGTGGTGATATGATAACCTCCTCACATCTTGTGGTAACTACCAGTGGTGATATGATGACCTCCGCCCATCTTGTGGTAAGTACCAGTGATGATATTATAGCCTTCCCCATCTTCCCAGTCAGTGTGCTGCATGGTAAGTACCAGTGTTGATATAATGGCTTCCCGCCATCTAGTGATAAGTACCACTGGTAATAATGATAGCTTCCCCCCATCTTGTAGTAAGTACCATTGGTAATATGATACCCCAGGTGCTGTGTGGTAACTACCAGTGCTGATAGCTTCCCCCATCTTGTTGTATGAACTAGTGGTGATAGCCTTCCATCTTGTGGTATGTAGCAGCAGTGATATGATAACCTCCCCTCATCTTGTGGCAAGTACCAGTGATAATACCAGGGGCGTAGCTATAGGGGGTGCAGAGGTAGCAGTCGCTACCGGACCCAGGAGCCTGAGGGGGCCCCAAAGACCCTTCTGCCGCATAAGAAGAACACAAAGGACTGAGGGAAGGGGGGCCCAAGCTGAACTCTTGCACCAGGGCCCATAAGCCTTTAGCTACGCCCCTGGATAATACATATGATAGCCTCCCCCATCTTGAGGTAAGTACCAGTGGTGATACATATGATAGCCTCCCCCATCTTGTGGTAAGTACCAATGGTGATACACATGATAGCCTCCCCCATCTTGTGGTAAGTACCAGAGGTGATACATATGGTAGCCTCCCTTATCTTGTGGTAAGTACCAGAGGTGATACATATGATAGCCTCCCCCATCTTGTGGTAAGTACCAATGGGGATACATATGATAGCCTTCCCTATATTGTGGTAAGCACAGTGGTGATACATATGATAGCCTCCCCCATCTTGTGGTAAGTACCAGTGGTGATACATATGATAGCCTCCCCCATCTTGTGGTAAGTACCAGAGGTGATACATATGATAGCCTCCCCCATCTTGTGGTAAGTACCAGAGGTGATACATATGATAGCCTCCCCCATCTTGTGGTAAGTACCAGAGGTGATACATATGATAGCCTCCCCCATCTTGTGGTAAGTACCAGAGGTGATACATATGATAGCCTCCCCCATCTTGTGGTAAGTACCAATGGTGATACATATGATAGCCTTCCCTATATTGTGGTAAGCACAGTGGTGATACATATGATAGCCTCCCCCATCTTGTGGTAAGTACCAGTGGTGATACATATGATAGCCTCCCCCATCTTGTGGTAAGCACAGTGGTGATACATATGGTAGCCTCCCCCATCTTGTGGTAAATACCAGAGGTGATACATATGGTAGCCTCCCTTATCTTGTGGTAAGTACCAGAGGTGATACATATGATAGCCTCCCCCATCTTGTGGTAAGTACCAGTGGTGATACATATGATAGCCTCCCCCATCTTGTGGTAAGCACAGTGGTGATACATATGGTAGCCTCCCCCATCTTGTGGTAAATACCAGAGGTGATACATATGGTAGCCTCCCTTATCTTGTGGTAAGTACCAGAGGTGATACATATGATAGCCTCCCCCATCTTGTGGTAAGTACCAGTGGTGATACATATGATAGCCTCCCCCATCTTGTGGTAAGCACAGTGGTGATACATATGGTAGCCTCCCCATCTTGTGGTAAGTACCAGAGGTGATACATATGGTAGCCTCCCTTATCTTGTGGTAAGTACCAGAGGTGATACATATGATAGCCTCCCCATCTTGTGGTAAGTACCAATGGTGATACATATGATAGCCTTCCCTATATTGTGGTAAGCACAGTGGTGATACATATGATAGCCTCCCCCATCTTGTGGTAAGTACCAGTGGTGATACATATGATAGCCTCCCCCATCTTGTGGTAAGCACAGTGGTGATACATATGGTAGCCTCCCCCATCTTGTGGTAAGTACCAGAGGTGATACATATGGTAGCCTCCCTTATCTTGTGGTAAGTACCAGAGGTGATACATATGGTAGCCTCCCTTATCTTGTGGTAAGTACCAATGGTGATACATATGATAGCCTCCCCCATCTTGTGGTAAGTACCAGTGGTGATACATATGATAGCCTCCCCTATCTTGTGGTAAGCACAGTGGTGATACATATGATAGCCTCCCCCATCTTGTGGTTATTACAGAGGTGATACATATGATAGCCTCCCCTATCTTGTGGTAAGCACAGTGGCGATACATATTATAGCCTACCCCATCTTGTGGTAAGTACCAATGGTGATACACATGATAGCCTCCCCCATCTTGTGGTAAGTACCAGAGGTGATATATATGGTAGCCTCCCTTATCTTGTGGTAAGTACCAGAGGTGATACATATGATAGCCTCCCCCATCTTGTGGTAAGTACCAATGGTGATACATATGATAGCCTTCCCTATATTGTGGTAAGCACAGTGGTGATACATATGATAGCCTCCCCCATCTTGTGGTAAGTACCAGAGGTGATACATATGATAGCCTCCCCCATCTTGTGGTAAGTACCAGAGGTGATACATATGATAGCCTCCCCCATCTTGTGGTAAGTACCAATGGTGATACATATGATAGCCTTCCCTATATTGTGGTAAGCACAGTGGTGATACATATGATAGCCTCCCCCATCTTGTGGTAAGTACCAGTGGTGATACATATGATAGCCTCCCCCATCTTGTGGTAAGCACAGTGGTGATACATATGGTAGCCTCCCCCATCTTGTGGTAAATACCAGAGGTGATACATATGGTAGCCTCCCTTATCTTGTGGTAAGTACCAGAGGTGATACATATGATAGCCTCCCCCATCTTGTGGTAAGTACCAGTGGTGATACATATGATAGCCTCCCCCATCTTGTGGTAAGCACAGTGGTGATACATATGGTAGCCTCCCCCATCTTGTGGTAAGTACCAGAGGTGATACATATGGTAGCCTCCCTTATCTTGTGGTAAGTACCAGAGGTGATACATATGATAGCCTCCCCCATCTTGTGGTAAGTACCAGAGGTGATACATATGATAGCCTCCCCCATCTTGTGGTAAGTACCAATGGTGATACATATGATAGCCTTCCCTATATTGTGGTAAGCACAGTGGTGATACATATGATAGCCTCCCCCATCTTGTGGTAAGTACCAATGGTGATACATATGATAGCCTTCCCTATATTGTGGTAAGCACAGTGGTGATACATATGATAGCCTCCCCCATCTTGTGGTATGTACCAATGGTGATACATATGATAGCCTTCCCTATATTGTGGTAAGCACAGTGGTGATACATATGATAGCCTCCCCCATCTTGTGGTAAGTACCAGTGGTGATACATATGATAGCCTCCCCCATCTTGTGGTAAGCACAGTGGTGATACATATGGTAGCCTCCCCCATCTTGTGGTAAGTACCAGAGGTGATACATATGGTAGCCTCCCTTATCTTGTGGTAAGTACCAGAGGTGATACATATGATAGCCTCCCCCATCTTGTGGTAAGTACCAGAGGTGATACATATGGTAGCCTCCCTTATCTTGTGGTAAGTACCAATGGTGATACATATGATAGCCTCCCCCATCTTGTGGTAAGTACCAGTGGTGATACATATGATAGCCTCCCCTATCTTGTGGTAAGCACAGTGGTGATACATATGATAGCCTCCCCCATCTTGTGGTTATTACAGAGGTGATACATATGATAGCCTCCCCTATCTTGTGGTAAGCACAGTGGCGATACATATGATAGCCTACCCCATCTTGTGGTAAGTACCAGTGGTGATACATATGATAGCCTCCCCTATCTTGTGGTAAGCACAGTGGTGATACATATGATAGCCTCCCCCATCTTGTGGTTATTACAGAGGTGATACATATGATAGCCTCCCCTATCTTGTGGTAAGCACAGTGGCGATACATATTATAGCCTCCCCCATCTTGTGGTAAGTACCAATGGTGATACATATGATAGCCTCCCCCATCTCGTGGTAAGTACCAGAGGTGATACATATGATAGCCTCCCCCATCTTGTGGTAAGTACCAATGGTGATGCATATGATAGCCTCCCCTATCTTGTGGTCAGTACAGTGATGATACATATGATAGCCTCCCCTATCTTGTGGTTATTACAGAGGTGATACATATGATAGCCTCCCCCATCTTGTGGTAAGTACCAATGGTGATACATATAGTAGCCTCCCCCGTCTTGTGGTAAGTGCCAGAGGTGATACATATGATAGCCTCCCCCATCTTGTGGTAAGTACCAGAGGTGATACATATGATAGCCTCCCCCATCTCCCCAGTGCAGCGGAAGCTGTGAGGGCTGCTGCTGCTGAAAGTCGGGAGGCCGAGCTCTGCGCTCACAGGGGGAGGAGACAGGGGGCGGGGCTTCGCGGAACACTCAAAAGTTTGGAGACGAAAGTTCAAAGCGGGAACCCAAAATATCAGAGATAAAAAAAAAAAAAAAAGTTCCTGAAGAGCCGTGCGATGCGCCATCCCCTCCCCGCCGCCTGGACGTGTTACATGCGGGAGGATGAGAGCCGGTCGGCCTGTGTCTAGAGCGGGACATGACGGGGAAGTAACTTATACGCCGCTCGCCGATTGTTCGTAGAGTTATCCAGGACGGCAGAGCGGGGATGGAGGCGAGGGCCGGAGGAGACGGGGATCCCAAGTGCCAGGTGGCAAGAGAGGAGCAGGGTTCCGCGAGGAGGAAGAAGAAGCGGAGGAAAAGCAAGGAGAACAAGGCGAGGACGGTCCGCTCCAATCTGCTGTATGAGGCGACCGGCAAGACGGCGGCGGAGAACCCCAACCGGCAGTATGCCGGCAACTCCATCAAGACCACCAAGTACACGGCGCTGTCCTTCTTGCCCAAGAACCTGTTCGAGCAGTTCCACCGTCTGGCCAATGTCTACTTCGTCTTCATCGCCCTGCTCAACTTCGTGCCCGCAGTCAACGCGTTCAAGCCTGAGCTGGCACTGGCCCCGGTGCTCTTCATACTGGCTGTCACCGCCATCAAGGACCTGTGGGAGGACTACCGCCGGTACCGCTCCGACAAGGAGATCAACCACATGGACTGCCTGGTGTACTGTAGGTGAGTGAAGGATGATGATGGCCTGCTGGAGGAGAGCTGGGGTGGGGTGCCTGATCTAGTGGAGGAGAGCTGGGGTGGGGTGCCTGATCTAGTGGAGGAGAGCTGGGGTGGGGTGCCTGATCTAGTGGAGGAGAGCTGGGGTGGGGTGCCTGATCTAGTGGAGGAGAGCTGGGGTGGGGTGCCTGATCTAGTGGAGGAGAGCTGGGGTGGGGTGCCTGATCTAGTGGAGGAGAGCTGGGGTGGGGTGCCTGATCTAGTGGAGGAGAGCTGGGGTGGGGTGCCTGATCTAGTGGAGGAGCGCTGAGTGATGTATGATGAGGTGATCCTCTTCCAGATGTCCTAAACACTTACTGTATTGTTGATTGTCATCATGATCAGAAAGTCTATCATTATATTCTATCATTACGCTCATGGTCCTGACCACCGGAACCATTGCTTGTAACAGAATTTTAAATAGAACCAGCGTGCCCCATCTCGGCGCTGAATCTGCCGTTTAAATAAGTTAAAAGAACAGCTCCGTATAAGTCCGTGCATTTTTTTTTGTGCGTTTTCCACTTGTCTTTTGGCACAGATCCGCGAAAAAAACCTCGAGCTACAAATGCAGCTTTGTATTAATGTGAACAAAAGCGCAGATTTTTTTTCAGCATGTTTTCAAAATCCACCATGTGAACATCCCCTAAAGGCACCAGCTGAACCCTACTCATGCGCGGTACCAGGCGATGCTTTGGCCAGGCAAGAGATGGGCCTTGTCTAATCCTAGGCCATAAGGATGTTGATGCATTATTTTCTTGTCACCTTCTCTGAGCTTTTTGTCAGATATCGCGTGAGCGGTTTTACGCCCACATACACCTGAAGAAGGTCTCCAACCTTGGTAATGCAGCCGTGTGTTTTGTTTTTTTTGTGGACTCATTGTAAGGCTACATTCACACATCCGCAAGTGTTTTGCGGTCTGCAAATAGCGGATCCGCAAAACACGGACACCGGCCATGTGCGTTCCACGTTCCGGCTCTATAATAGAAATGCCTGTTCTTGTCCGTGGCTGCGGACAAGAATAGGACATGTTCTATTTTTTTTTGCGGGGCCGCGGAACGGAAGTGTGGATGCGGACAGCACACTGTGTGCCTTCCGCATCTTTTACGGCCCCATTGAAAATGAATGGGTCCACACCCGTTCAACCAAATTGCGGAACGGATGTGGACCGATTTTCAGGACGTGTGAATGGACCCTTACAATGACTATTCTTGTCCTGAAAACGGACAAGAATAGGACATGTTCTATCTTTTTTGTGGGGTCTCGGCTTCTTTTGTGGCCCCATTGAAATTAATGGGTCAAAAAATATAGTCGTGTGATTGGGGCCTTAGCCCTCATGCGCACAACAGTAAGTATGTTTTTGTTTTTTTCACGATTGACACATAGCCTCATGGATGCGGGCAGCACATTGATGACATCTGTGTGCTGTTTGCATTTTTGCAGCACCATAATGGAAATGAATGGATCAGCGTACAATTTGCAAAAATTGCAGATTGGACCATGGACGAACATAGTCATGTGCATAAGGCCTAAAACGCTTGTCCAGAATTTTTTCTTTTAATTTCTCACCTATCTTGACCTGTGAAAAAAAATCTGTACTTCACTGCTCCCCCATCCTGGGGTCATGTGCACCACCGCAGCCAATGACTGGCCTAAGGCCTGTTTGAGACTGGCGTTTACTCGTTCTGTACTACATTGTACACCCGTGAGCTGTCTGAAGTCTGACCGGCCTTTTCACTATAACGGCCGCAACACAGCAAGTATGCCGAGAGGTGACCGGACAAATACTGCTGAACGCACTGTTAAAATGCAGTGCAATCTGCAGACAGCATGTTATAGAACAGATTGATATATAGTTTTGTTGGCAGTCCTCTCAGTGACTGACAGCCATCTATGTATACACACGTCTATGGAGAAGGTTGTCAATCACTTGTGTATTCATAGATAGTTGTCAGTCACTGAGAGGACCGCTCACATGGTGTCACGGACATTCCTATGACAGATAACAGGAGGTTTTTCAGATTGGCAACACATGGTGTAATCTGACATGTTTCCCCTGTTGTTGTTGGTTTTTACCACACCCTTTTCCCTCAGGTGTTCCTGGTGTGGTAATTGTCCCTCCCCTATTTATTGCTTCTTCTCCCACTATTCCTTGCGGTGTATAGCTTCAGTGTTGTGGTGGTGAGCAGCAGTTTGGTTTCAGCTGAGATCCTGGAGCCTCCATTTCTTCATTGAAAGATAAGTTTCCTTTTCCCTCCTGTTGTTTTATTAGGCCTTAGGGAGACTCCTGTTCGTCCTTCCTTTTGGAGGTACAGGTAGACTCATTCCTGTCATTAGTTTCCAGGGTCCTAAAGGGTCAGTTTGGTGTTTAGGTTCCTGTGTATGAACTTGCCTACCTTTGAGGCCTGTTCATACTGGTAGATAGACAGGATTTGAGCCAGGGTTTCCTGTAGGAGGTGTCCATCTTCCTTCCTTAGTTTCTAGGCCTAATCTCCTTTCCCTCCTACGCTTGGTTTGGTTGTCCACCCCCCCCACATGGCTACTGAGCTTGGAAAGAGCTTTCCATCAAACTCTATCAATCTGCTCCGCTTCTCCTGTTCTATAACATGTTGTCTGCAGATTGCACTGCATTTTCATGGTGACAGGTTCCCCCTAAAGGGGTTCTCCAGGCATAGTGATTGTTTATCTACTGCCCACATCCTGCCTTCGTAAAGGGAAGATTCCTACTTACCTGCTCCCCGCTGCTCCAGCATGTTCATATTCTGGTCCCCGGTCTATTTACATCCAACATTGTATAGTCACATGCTCCTATGCAGCCAGTAACTGGCTTCAGTGCTTATGGAAGCGGCACATCACTGCTGAGGCCAGTAGTTGGCTGCAGTGGAGCATGTGACCGTGCCCATGCAGTGTCGGATGTAAGCACTTCAAGGTCTGGGACATGCAGGAGCGGCAGGGAGAAGGTTAGTATGAATCTTTTATTTATGGAGGCGGGCTGCAGGCGTTAGAAAAGAAGTCATTATTCCCTGGGAACCCCTTTAAGGGCCCATTTACACTGGTTGCTACGCAGGGCAATGATCGGGAAGGAGTGTTTGTTCCTAATAATTGACCTGATCCTTGTCCCTTGAACGACATGTCACTTGACCAAAAACTTTTGGACAACTTGCGGTGCTTTTCATCCTCTGAGTGTGTATATTTGCCTAGTTAATAAGTATGGCGCCTGATGATACGCTGTGCGGTATGTGTTACACCTATATGACAAGTAGATGAAGGTGAGGACATAGTACATGGCTGTGGTTACTGAGGATGCAGTGCTAGGAGAGCTGACATGTGGTGTCTCAGCTGACGTGCAGTGTGGAGCCCAGCTGTACGGGGTTAAGCAGAAGCCCACCCCGGCCCGCCTCCACTCCAGGATGGAGACAAGAAGCTACTTAGTCGAGGCTGCCACGTTTTGAGCCTTGCTTACAAGTACTGTGCTTTCCATTCATAGGCGAAGGGGAGGGACGTGAGCAGTGCCTCCTCTGTCCTGCAGCCTGGGACAATGTTTGTTTTATGGGCTGGTGAGGGTCATTCATTCCCTTTGGAGGGAGTCCTGCTCTCTACATCACGGCACGTGTAGGTTATTGTGCCGTGTCCCTCCCATCCTGTGCTGACAATACGCTGCTCTGCAGATCCTATAGCCTGCAGGCGGTACAATGAGGATGGGTGTGCGGTATGGAGACCTCACAGTAGCTTCTGACATCTGCTTTAAATTGTTATTCCACTTTATTCCAGTGGAACGTTTCATTCTACACCCATTGTGTCGTCCAGGCGAGCATGCCTGAGAGGAACCGAGATCGCCAGCTCTTCGAAATTCCACTTGTTTGATCCAAGTGAAACTTGGCAGTTTTAGAGAGATTTTCCAGCATGGCGATTGGTGGTGTTTAGTACATCAGCAGAGTTATCTTCTGTCTAGCTGCACATTACTTATTGTGACTATCGTTCATAGGAATTAATTGTATAAATATATATATTTGACTTTATTTGGATTACCGTTTATTTGTAAGAATTGTCCTCCATGGTGGCATTTCTGTGTCTAAATTTTAAAAAACCATTGCTCCCCCGATCCCCACTTATATCTGCTTCCTGATCCTAGCTCTACACACAGAAAATAGCAAGAGATGCCCAGTCCACCAATCAGTTTGCGGTGTGGTAAACCAGGATCTGGTGAGTGTCAGGATGGCCTTTTTAAGCTATTCTGCCTCCTATTTAAAAGATTATGTCCCACTTGTACACCATTTTGACGTAATATTTATTACTCTTATTTTGGATATATTTGATCATGCACATATGGGAGTATTTACAGACTTTTTCTAGGGTTTTCTTCCATAGAAATGACCTAACTTCAAGGTCCTTCACACTGGCTGAGCATCAGACAGATCATCACGTTAGTAGGAGCGCTCGTTAGCGGTGATCTGCCAGTGTAAAGGTGCCACTGATTATTTGCTTGTTCTTCGGGTAATTGGATCTTTTTTGTGGTTACCTAAATCGTTCTTTGCCGGCAGTAGATCGTGGAGTCGAGCCATGGCATTAGTGATCACTCCTCCCCATACTGTGGAGGGGATCGCTGCATGTAAACACAGTGGTCTCCTTCACTGAATGAGCAGGCGATTGCTAGGAAGCAATCCTTCCTTCTCAGCGATCGTCTGCTCAATTGAACAGTGTAAAGGGGCTTTAACCCAGGTTTACGTGGCTTCATACCTTAAAGGGGTTATCCGAGGTTATCACATTGATTCTACTTACCTGGCTCCCTGCAATGCTCCTGGTCTCCACCCGGCCGCCACTGCTTATCCCTGTGCGCGGATGAAAACATCCGGTGTCGGGGGGCGGGGTAGCCAATGGCAGATGGGGACAAGTCTCCCTAGCATCGCGGGTGATGCTAGGAAGGCTTGTCACTGCCAGCCATTGGCTGCCCCCTCTCCGACACCAGATGTTTTCATCCACGCACAGGGAGAAGCAGTGTCGGCCAGGCGGAGATCAGGAGCATCGCAGGGAGCCAGGTAAGTAGAATCAATGTGAGGGGCTCGGCATATGGGGGGCCTTTTCAAGGCTCGGATAACCCCTTTGAAGACTATACTCTGTATTATCAACCATTGCATAATAAGTGTCGTCAGGTGTAACACTGACGATGGTGATTGGTTATAGCAGTCACACGCCATATACCTGCACATCCCAGCAGCAAGAGGACTGGACTAGCTGTGCAGAGAAGTATATCGTCATTGTTTTACTTTACAGCATTTCAGGGCATGTCTGAGATTTTTAATTAAAGGGGTTGTCCCAGTTCAGAGCTGAACCCGGACATACCAACATTTTTACCCAGGCAGCCTGCCTGACAAGAGCATCTGAGCATTTCCTGCTCCGATGCTCTCCTTTGCCCTGCTCTGAATCGTGCAGGGCAAAGGCGTTTTGCCCAGTTCGGGTGATGAACCGGGCTCTGCCAGGCGGAGGTTACTGCCCAGTAGTGAGCCTGGTGACATCACCGGCACTGATGGGCGTGCTTTAGCGCTGCCCTAGCCAATAAAATGGCAGTGTGTGTTTATAAACAAAAGAGCCCTTGCCCTGCACGATCCAGCGCAAGGGAGCACATCGGAACATGATGCTGTTGTCAGGCAGGCTGCCTGGGTGAAATCCTGGATATGTCCAGGTTCAGCTCTGAACCCGGACAACACCTTTAACTCTAGACATCCCCTTTTGCATTTCTGTTTGGAGACGCCTTTAAGGGAGTAGAAGAGGCAGCCATTGCTTTGTGTTTTATGTAAGCAAGCACATTGTCTGCAGCCGAGCATATAATTGCCAGTGCTGGCGACACAGCCGCAATCTGATGTATGGAACTGGTTTTCAGTCACTAAAATCTGCCACGTGTTAACTGCTTTTCATGTCCTAATGGACGTGCCGCTGTCAATTAGGACATGAAAAGAGCGAGCGGTGCCAGGGCTTCCCCTCAGTGTGTATATAATACACTGCAATACAGAAATAATGCTGACTGCAGCCATTTAACCCCTCAGATGCCGTGGTCAAATGTGAACTCGGCATCTCAGAGCACTAATTCCGGGAGCCATGCACTTCCCGGCACAGGCTGTCTTCCCCTGGCTGAGATGAGGGAAGGCGGTCTGTACTAGTAATAGGCCTGAGCGTGTACAAGGCTTCCAGGCCGATTAAGCTTCATTCACACGTCCGTATGTCATTGCGGATCCGCAAAACACGGACACCGGCCATATGCGTTTCGCATTTTGCGGACCGCACATGGCCGGCTCTATAACAGAAATGCCTGTTCTTGTCCGTGGCTGCGGACAAGAATAGGACATGTTCTATTTTTTTGCGGGGCCGCGGATCAGAAGTGCGGATGCGGACAGCACACATCTTTTGTGGCCCCATTGAAAATGAATGGGTCCGCAAAATTGCGGAACGGATGCGGACACATTATCAGGATGTGTGAATGGAGCCTTACTAGTATATTGTAATGCAGGCTTGTAGGTGGCAGCACAGCATTGGAATATACTGAATCCTGTATTGTGTAATAGCTAGATATTCTGTACAGAATACAGACAGTCTAATGATTGCACTTAGGTTGACATAATTTTATTTTTTTATCATGTCCGTCCCCCCCTCCCCATAAAATAAAAGCATTAGCCATCATGGGCATCGCCATGTCAGAAAATCCCTGTCTTATTAAAATATAACAATATTTATCCCTGCTAACGATGTAAAAGAAAAAATAGTCAAAATGGCTGAATCAACACTTTTTTTTTTTTTTGTCACTTCACCTCCAAATTAAATATTGAGTAAAAAGTGATCAGTCATACATACTCCATTGTATCAATAAAAAACAGTTCATCCTGCCAAAAATGAGGTAAATGTAAAAAGTTATGGCGATTAAAAATAAAACAAAAATTTCCACGGATTTACATTTCTTTCACTTGCATCACTGTGACGGTACAGACCCAAACTATAAAATGATCATACTGTAAAAAAAAAATAAATATCTGAACCGCTTGTTCAGCCTTCCACCTATAAAACGGAATAAAAAGTAATCAAAAAGATATATATACCCCGAAATTGCATCCTGCAAATAACAATCTCTGACACCGCTCTGTGGAAGGCAAAATAAGGTTATGGTTCTCTGAAAGAGGCTATGCAAAAACAAATGTTTTTTTAAAAAAATTGTTTTTATTGTGCAAAAGTATACACATTTTTTTATATCGTAGTAACACATATACAGCTCACGTAGTGCAAAAAAAAAAGCAGGATTACTTTCCTCCCCCATGAAAGAGTTAATAAATGTTAAAAGGAATCTGTCACCTCATGCAAACCCTATACAGTAACACATGTATAGAGCACCTGCTGCTGACCTCGGATCAGTAATTTCTATGTTGACTCTCACCCTCGTTCTCCTGTGAGCTGGCTGTGGAATGCATCTATTTTGAGATGGGTAATATGGATTTGCTGTTGTTGGAGTAAAAGAAATAACGCATCCACATGAAGTACAGATACAATTCTTTACTCATGGAGACTCTCTAAATTTATAGTTGTGACTAAAAATTGGCTAGAAATCCTATTTTCAATTGGCCGTTATTAAAAATATTAAAATATTGGGTCACAAAGGGTTAACTATTTTTCTAGCTTTGTGACTGGTACTTTCACTTTCACCTTGTGCCAGCCATCTAATAACCCTTATCTAAACTAAGCCACATTCTTATCAGTAAGGTCAGAACTGAGCTAATGAGTGCTTATAATGTCAGGGGGCAGAGATAAGGAGGATCAGCTCCCCAACTGACAAACCCAACTGCTACTAGAGCTTGTCAGCTCTGTACACAAAATTCCATATTTTTAATAAAGAACAATTGAAAAAAATATTTTTAGTTAAAAATAAGTATAATGCAATAATAAAAAATGCCCCCAAAGATGTACATAGCCTTTAAAGGAGTTGTCTGGGTTCAGGGCTGAACCTGGATATAACCTCTTCTTTACTCATTACTATGTATGAGAGGAGCATCAGAGCATTTCCTTACCCTGAACCTGGAGAGTCCTAAGAATAGATTCCCCAGAATTATGATTACATGGGGAATGCAAGTAAGGGCTCATGCAAACGAATGTGTGCTGGCCGGGCCAGTGCTGCAGACCGCAAATTGCACCGACCGTAGCGCTTCAGCGTGCACATTGCGGACCCATTCACTTGAATGGGGTCTGCAATCCTCAATGCAAAAAATGAGTGCATGAACTACTTTTTTAGTGGTGCGGAGGCACGTAAAGAAACCCCATGGAAGAACTTCGTAGTGCTTCTGTAGGGTTTCGTGCCTCTGTTCCACACCGACCTTTCAGATTGCGGACCCATTCAAGTGACCGGTGCCCGTGTATTGCAGACTCTGTTTACAGGGCGCAATACGGGCACAGCTGGGCAATGCCTTTGTGCATAGCCCCAATTAGTAACACGTCAGGAGATACTAAACCCCACATGTTCAGTTTGAGTTTATTCCCTTTATTTTATGGTTACGTGGTTCTGTAGAAAACACTTGCTGCCTTTTTTCCATAACTTTAGTACAAAGTATCTTCAGCAGAGATTTGTGATTTTGACAATGAAAGGGACTGTCCAGTCAGTAGCTACAGGGGGTGACTACCTGCTATTCTTCCTCTGATCTTTCTGCTTGGTTCCATTAGGGCAGTCTGTCATCTGTGAATAGAGTTCATCTTCAATACAGGAAGACTGAGGTAATCTGAGCAATATAGAATACGTCGGGGTGTGTTCAGTGAAAACGGATGATTTTGCTTGCAGGTTGAATCTATTTTATCTGCTATTGCGTTCAGTGTTTTTTTTTTTTTTTCCCATCCTGTTTTCATCCATTTATCATCTGTTTTTCACATGCATGGAAAAAAGACGAAGAATAACTCTTAGCAGCCATCAGTGAAAGATAGACCCCACAACGGCTTCTGTTTGTGTAAGGTCAGTTTTTTTTTTTTTTTTTTCTGACCGGGGTAAAAACCGTGCTAATGTGCATGTACCCAACAGTCCAGATGCCGAACCACTTCCGGTTGGTAACATGTGAAATTAGCCTGTCTTTAATCATTTTTTACCAGAAAGTCAGAGCATGGAGGGCTTGAAAGATACTTGTGGACAAATTCTAAGCTTTCTCTGTCCTCTAGGTGCCTTCTACCTTCACCCAAAGTGCAGTATATCTTGTGGTCTCGACACAGGAGGAAATATGTCGAAACATCAGTAGAGCATGTGACCCAAGGGTTCTGACTCTGATCCATACTGTGTTCTAAGCCACCCCATGGGTCCTTCTCTGCAGCATGTGCATATTAATCTGTTGCCTTCCCCACCTCATCACACATCCTGTGACTGCAGCTACCAGACATTATGACCACCTATGAACCAGAGGTCTATATGTCCTTTAGTGAACTGCACCTCCCTTCATAGCCACTTTACTGCACTGAGCCACCCTCTGAGGTGGTCACATTACTAGGCTGACACTCATGAGGGGGTAGGACCCAAGGAGTGTGACCTAGAAGGCAGTATGGAACACAGCCAAGCCCCTTGACGTCTCGACACAAAAAGGAAGCTGAACCATTGAGACCCCAAGAAATCTTGAAGGCAGTGAATGATACATTATATTTTTTCAGCCTTGTGGGGAAGGTACCCTTTAAAGGGGTTGTCCACGTTATATTTATTGATGACCTATCCTCAGGATAGGTCATCAATATTAGATCGGCGGGGGTCTGACACCTGGCACCCCCACCAATCAGCTGTTTGATGAGGAGGCGTGCGCCGTGCCAGCACTACCTCCTCTTCATTGTTTACCTGCTCGCCGTAATATCCGTAGCGGTGAGCAGGTGTAATTACACCCAAGCCGCCCTATTCATTTCAATGGGACGGCTCATTCCTATACATTTCAATAGGTGTAATTACATCTGCTCACCGCTGCGGATGTTACGGCGTGCAGGTAAACAATGAAGAGGAGGCAACGCTAGCATGGCGTGTGCCTCCTTATCAAACAGCTAATCGGTGGGGGTGCTGGGTGTCGGACCCCCGCCGATCTGATATTGATGACCTATCCTGAGGACAACCTAACTCGGACAACCCCTTTAAGTCCTGCGTTCTGCAGTGTTTGTCCATGCTGTGGCCGCATCTCCCGCCCGTCCACATTATAGTGAATGGGGCCAAGCCGGACTTCCAGCAGCACACATCTACAAGCATTGGTATGGATTCGGCATGCCCAATACATATAAAGAAATTGACTTTGTTGAAGTGGACACAATTGTGTAGCTTGTCTCGAAGGTTGACTCCACAAACAAAATCAGGAAATGTGTGTTCCGGGTAAATGTTTCTGAAGAAGTAGTAAAGCTTTGGAATGATGTGTTTCTTACATGAATGTTCTTTCATGGGAAAATTCAGAAGGTCTTGCATACAGGCATACCTTCATGATCTCTGATTTATATAAATGAACCAAAATAGATTTACTGTACTTACAAAAAAAAATTTCTGAAAAATCCTTTAAGGGCAAATCACAATTAGGGGCTGACAGTTTATTGTTTAATATATTTGGGTTTACATGAATCAGTTATGTACTAATTATTTTTATTATTATTAAAGATGTCCAGTTTTAGATCTGGCTTCTTCAATCCCATGGAAAGTGATTGGAGATGGAGTTCACATGCTTCAACCAATGCTCCAGTCAAACGAGGGACTCTTGATCCCCTTTCTTGTGATTGGAGGGAGTCCTGCACTGATTTAGCAGTTAGCCGGTTTCCAGGGTTAGGGAGTACATTTTTAGTTTGCTATTACATCTTTATGTGCTGATACACCTTCAGTAGCAAATGCTTGTTTGGCCAAATACATCCGTACATTCATTTTAGGCAGGTTAAGGCAAACATGTAATTTGTATGGTGGACTGCCGAGTCTCCCACAGTGGCTGACGTTGGGAAAGATGGGGTTTGGCACTTAGGTTCGATCCTTTTGTTATCTGGGGCGGTAAGAGTCATCTGGCAGCAGCTTTCTCTGCATTTCAGGTCACTACATATACAGTAATAAAGGTAGCGCTGTCGTAACAAGCTTCCACCACTACAAGGTTGGCGGTGCACTACTTCTGGAGCACACAACAGAGCTACACCTGAACAGCTGATTGGTGGGGTGCTAGTGTTGGATGCTCAATGATCAGCTAGTGATGACCAATCCTTAGTAAAGGCTGGAGCTACAGGTAGACTTTTTGTAGCACTACTCATTGATTTTAACTGTTGAATTTTACTCTCATTAACAAGGGGTTTGGGTCAAAAAGGGGACACAGGCTTTTTGTATGACAATTTTTTTTCTGTACTCGACTCTTAATAATTGTGGAGTAACTCGAAGGCTCCATGCACCAGCACTAAAATGTCAGACTTCGTGTGTAAATATGCTGGGCAGGCTAGGACCAGTCCTACACCGTCCACGTCTTGCCCTGCGCTGTCCACTTTTTTTGAAAAGTTTCAAGCAGGGCTTAAACCAACCAAAACCCACTTTTTGGTGACAGAAAACTGGTGCAGGGGTTTGATAAATATGCCCCTAGGAGTGCAGAGAATATTCCTAAATCTTTATCTCTGGACACAGCCATAGGCCATTTTGGGGAGAAGGGGGGGGTTCACATAGGCGTTTTCAATTCTGTTACAGCATCAAATGGAAACCTATGTTTTAATCCGTCCTCGTATACTTCAATGGAGAATAAATAACGGAAACCAACATTCCATCTGGTTTCCATTATTATGGATGGAAAAAAAAGTTCTTTTGGTTTCCAGTATATTAATTCTGTTACTTTCCATTATAACCTCTGTAGGAATGGAGTTCTGATGTGACTGATGAGCAGCAGCACTTGTATGCAGTCTCCATTACCACAGTCTGTTCTGTCTGTCTTTGTACTTCATGTCTCTTCATGGACTCCTGCAGAGATTCAGCTGGAGATCTTATCAGCTGTATTCAGGATCATAACCCCTAACAAGCAGAGCAGAGAGGAGGATGAGGCAGCTCTTTAGCTCAGTGTTGTGAAGTAACTTGCCCTCCTGTGTGATTATGACAGGTTTTGTGTGTACTAATAGGACGGACCTCTTTAAAGGGAGTCTCTGAACGGTCATCTTCTGTCTTGTTCTGTGTGAAGGATAGCTGGTCAGTACTTGCCCCTGCTCCGCGTCGCTGATGCTGCCATCTCTGCTATGCTGAGACTGGCTTCTGGCTCTAATGCTCGGGTCCTGACCTGATGTATTCCCAGATCTTCCTGTTCAGCTGCATATAATGTATAGGGATCACATCCACAGGAAGACTCGGGGGGGGGGGGGGGGGGGCACATCTGGATGGGACATGAACGGAAGAGCCCACAGCGGAGACGGTGGCATCGAAGGCATTCTTCACATGACAGAAGGTGCTGGGATTCTATGAAAAGTCCTAAGAACTCCTTTAAAAGACTAGGGCTACAAAAAGGGAAGAACTACACTGTTTTGTCTCACACCACATTTATTGTAATGATGGTGTCGCCCTGCAACTATGATGTGAGAGTTGCAAAAAAGAAAATCCATCTTGGATGGATTTTTTGCAACTGTCATGTCCAGAGGTCGTAATAACACCTATATAAGCGTCATGGATGTGTGTTCAGGATATTTTGCTCTCTGAAAGTCTAAGGCTTACCATTACGCCTTTAGACTTTTCCATGCTTTTCATCAGCGCTGTGAGTGCAGTGGAGTGCTGGACAACTACAGCTGAGCCCGGACATCCAGTCTGACAAGCACCACAAGGTGACAGTGCAGCAATTTATCAATATGTGTAATGTATGTAGTGCAGTGTGTGATCATCACACTGCACCACAAACATCTATACATCACACACTGCACCACATACATTATACGCTGTGATGTGTGTGTGGTGCTGTGTAGTCCAAGGGGTAAAGCACACAGCGCACGCTATATGGACTGGATTTTATCAGTTGGCTATTATTGCCTGATACTATTTAGTCCAGTAATGATTCTCCTGCATAAATACTCACACATAGTGACTATTTATTATATTATTTAAATAATGGAAGTGTTGTTTCGGGCACGTAAGGCTGGGTTCACATCACATTTTTCTTATACGTTTAACGTGTACAAAAAATGTATACGTTAACAGATGCCTCAGACAGATGCAATATTGTGGCATTCATCATCATAGAGTTCCATTGTAAAAACCCATTTTAATGTATACATTTTTTGCAGGATGGGAAAGTGTAGTGTATCACATCTTTCCATCCTGGAAAGTCCAGCAAAAAAAAAATGTATACCTTTTTTTTTTTTTTTTTTTTTTTTTTTTTTTGTATACAATGGTGATGGATGTCACAGTATGGCATCAGTCTGAGGCGTCCGTTAAAGTATACGGTTTTTTTTTTTCTTGTATGATAAATAAGTGACTGAAACATGATGTGAACCCAGCCTAAGGCCTCATGCATACGAACATATTTTGTTTCCGTGTCCATTTTTTTTGTGGATAGGATGGGAACCCATTCATTTCAATGGGTCTACAAAAACTGCGGACAGCATACCATTTGCTGTCAGCATCCGTATGTCCGTTCCGTAGCCCCGCAAAAAAAAAAAAAAAAAAAATAGAACATGTCCTATTCTTGTCCGTTTTGGGGACCCATTGAACCGGACCGCGGAAACACATATGGTCGTGTGAATGTAGCCTAACTGACAGGAACAGAGTTGAACAGACTCCAATGACTATGATGGAGTCCGTTCAGTTTCTGTTTGGGATCTTGTCTTTTTACCGGACAAAAAAGTCCTGCATGCAAGGATTTTTTGTACTGTCTTTTTGACAAAATCTGTTAAAAGAGACTCCAAATGCAGCCTCCAACGCAGATTTGAACAAGTGTAGGCTACGTATTATGTATTTAAAATGACTTCAAGTTTCATACTCCTCGGCTAAAAATACTCCTCAAAAATAGTAAGAAGTATTATTACTCTTCCAGAAAAAATGTAGCACTTCTAGTCATGTCACATTGTGTCACCATAGACTATCATTACAATAAATGTTGCGTGATATTGGTGTGAGTGACACATAGTCACACACACACAAACTGTTTTTTTTTTTTTTTTTTTTTTTTTTTTTTGATACTGCAGTTATTTTAGGTTGTGCACCAGTGCTTATCGTCCATTTGATTCTCATGGGTGCAGGGAGCTTTACTATTAGCACATACAGTTACTGTCATTTCTGTGCAGGTATTGCCTTTCCTTTTTTCTTTACCAGTTTATTCTCTCACTTGGCCCCGAGAAGTTCCAGCATCCAGAAGTTATTACTGGGAGGCTAAGATTGCACCAGCAGTATGTGATGGGACATAAATCACATTGCAGACATTCCTGCCTCCTAACACCTTGCTGTAAAAGACTTTCTGCCAGACTTCCTTGAGTTCCGGTTTCACACAATGATTATTTTTCTTTGAAATCCTGTCAGCATTTTTTTTTTTCAATTACAATTTGTTTTTCCTGTTTGTGTATGCATTACAGACCTGTCTCCCAAGTGTGAATGCTGAGCACCTACTATTATACATCAGTCTTACATTTGTATTCCTCGTGTGCCTCGTTGGCAATTTAAAAATTCTTGTCTTTGAAGACACTAACGAGAATAGGTCAAATCTCCCCAAAAAATGGAGCACCCCATACAGCTGTGGAGTGGAGCGATGGTGCGGTTTGAAGAGACTGCACTCATTCCTAGGCCAGTGGCGTCACGTATAACAATCATGTGGCCGGTGTGCAGTCCCATTCGTGTGCCAAGCACAGGTGCTATACAATGTACGGCACTGTGCTTGGTAAGCTGTGAAAAGGACGTAGCTTTATGGTGTTCTATGGTGTAGCTGAATTTGAGTTATATCATCCTAAATTCTAAGAAGAAGTCTAATTTTCTGTGCATTCCTATGGGGAGCCTCACTTTGTCTCATAGGAATGAATAGAGAAGTGACTGGCTTGCTGTCCTGGGTCAGTTGGAGGTCAGGGAGTTGGTCACATGACCCAGCTACAATAAGAAGAGAGTGGAAACTCTCAATTTCAGCCTCTGATAAGAAAATGACATTCACTACAGATTATATCATGCACCTTTCTAACAGGTCAGAGAATAAAAATTTTTGCAGGAGTTCTTCTTTAACTGGATTTCTAGCAAGTGAAGAAGAAAATTACCTGAGCTTCTGATGAGGCAGAACGTGCATTTTAAAGTTTGTCAGACACTGAATAACCAATGCAGCTAATGGCCTATTAACCAGCTATTGAAGCAGAAGCCTGCAGCATAACTGTATGTCAAGTTGCATGAAGTTAGTCTTCACCACAACGTTAAGAGTTAAAGGTGGCCATTCATGCAACTGGTATGGCCATGGTGCCTGTATTGCGGACCGCAAACAGTTTTTATTTTTTATTTTTATTTTTTTAATTATTCTCACATCAAAGTTTTTGTCTCTTGCAGAAAAAGTTGTACTTTCCAATGGCACCACTAAATATTCCATAGCTAGAAAAAAAATTCTAAATGGGGTGAAAATTAGAAAAATGCACTGTTCTATGGGTTCTGTTTTTATAGTTTTATCTGTAGATTGTATTGATACTATTTTAGAGTTTGTGAATTTTTGATCACTCCCGGTAAATAACTCAGATGCACTGGTTGCAAGTAACCACTTCATCTGAGGTTTTAAAAGTTCATGATCGGAGTTGTCTCCGATCACAAACTCTGCCACCGGGTGTCTGCTGTGTAAAGACCAGACGTCTGCCATACATGTACGGTGGATGTTGGTAAGGGGTTGTCCTGGAACAATCTTTCCGTGAAACAATGTTCCCAGAAACATAGTTTGTCCTTCAGTGTCATTAAGACAGCTTTCACCCATGCGGCACAGCATTCCCGGCAGAGAACAGTCTGCTGCAGTTCTCTGGGTCCGGCATAGCCAGATAGTGCCACTTGTCGGCTGGACCCGATTTGACTATAATGGGATCTGGCCGCTCCTTGGCATAAATGCCAGGATTTGGCCGGACATAAACTATTACATGCAGCAATTTTTGACTGGCCAAATCCCGGTATTTATGCTGGGGACCGGCCAGATGCCTTCTGGTTACTGTTATAGTCAGTGGGTTGTGGTGGGCATGAAGAACTATCCAACTATGCCAGATCTAAAGAACACTAGGAGGATTACTGTGCCGCATGTATGAACTAACCTAAGCAGGTAAGGACAGTTTGAGCGACCTGCTGCTTAGGATGATAGAGAGAATAGTGAAACTTTAGTGATAGCGTTCGGAATTTTACTGGAGATGAGACTTGGCTGAGAAATGAAACTTAGGGTTGAGTTTTCTTCTATTGTCTCTCCAGTAATCAAGAAACGTTTCTTGGGGGCTTTCTGCTTCAGGCTATACAAGTCCTGTAACTATATTTTTGCACCTGTTTATTACTTAAAGGGGTTTTCCCATGAATAATATTCTTCAGTTTTCAAACCAGCACCTGGATCTGAAGACTTCTGTAAATGCATGTAATTAAACATGTATCATAGCTACGGAGTTATTCAATGAAATCTATCTGTATAGCGCCACCTGCTGTTTGCTCTTTATCTAAGTTCTCTGTTCTGCTCACAGAGATGGAATCACATGCTCATTGCTTAGTTCCATCCTTCAACTGCCACCAGCTGTAGCATACATGGCACACCCCCTAAGCTTTCAGTTTGATATAAATCTAACATGTCCCCAGTGCCACCAGTATGAAGTTCCCCTCCAATAGTAATGTCCCCCACAGTGCTACCTGCAGGTGGGCATTTTTGGTCCCCCATCCTCTTTTGCTGTATATCCTGGGATGGTGGGACGTAGACAGCCAGATGCACACACGTCACTGTGCTGCAGTCTGGCAAAAGCGGGCAAGATTACCTCATCACGCCCACCTGTGCCGGGATTTACTACCTCATAGGGAACTGTCGGCTCCTGTGCCCCGCTGCTGCATGGCAGCAGGTCTAGTGGCCTAGACTTTAGTCTTGTCGCCATTTGCAATTTTTTATTCGCATTTGGTTGCCATCTGGAGCACTGTTATGTATGATTTTTTTTTTTTTTTTTTTTTTTTTTTTTTTTTTTTTACATTAATCATTGTAAATCCCCTTTACAATTGGGGGGGGGTGTATTATTTGTTTGCAGTTTGAGTAGTTTCCTTAGTATTGGATCAGTGTTTGATCAGTGGGGGTCTCCCCAGGACCCTCACCTGTCAGTACAATGCAAGGGCTGTGGCATTTGTCCTGTTCGTTGTTTTTTGTAAATTTTGGGCATTAATGGTGAATTTTTTTTCAGTGGTCCAGCCCATTTCAATATTTTTTTTTTCTTGTGAGATCTCTACATTCCAGCTTCTGAGAATGCAGAGTGTTTGGCTGGTGATCCACTGCCTGTACCTTCTGTTTCCTGCCGCACACAGGCTGACACGGCTGTATGAAAACAAATAGTACATTGTATCCGTCACCGGCAAGTCAAAATATGAAAATATTGTTACAAAGATTGGCCCCGCCGTGGTAGAAAAATAGTGCTATTTTACATGAACTAATGTAACATGATGATGATCTATTAATGGGATTGGTTTTCGCTGAATGATTTCATCCTCTTTGCTTCTGGGTGCAGTAAATATTTTATTTAAATCCCCTGCTGTATTGGTAGAAAAATGAATGCTGATAACCAAGTGCAAATAAACTGAGCAAGATAATACCGCCATCTGCGCCTGTTCCTGGAAAATCATGATATGAGTGTTCTTTCGTGTATATGAGCAAGTCATACAACAATATTTCACCCAGATATTTCTTTAAAGGGGTTTTCCGTAAAAAGTGCTAGACGGTTTTTCTGTGCGTACTGGTTAGTTGTCGATATTGACAACGTGTCATATTAATGTGGTACTGGTTTGCAACTGGGAACACCTATGACACTGGGGTGGCTGGGGGATCTGTGTGCTCATTTTGTAAATCAATATTCATACATAGATGGCGAGCCTCTTTGGCCTCATGCACATGATTACAGACCCATTGAAGTCAATGAGCCACAAACAGCTGCAGCATGAATGTCGTACAGTCGTGTGCTTAAAGGGAACCTGTCATCTCCGAAACACCCCCTGAACTAGAGTAAGTGGGGTATAGTGTAAGTGATGCTGAATCCGAATATGTAAGTTTTATCTTCATACTCGCTTCCATTCCATCGCTGTGCTCCCTCAAACCAGCAGTAAAATGCATTGAAAGGACTCTTCTTTGAGTCCTCTCCATTATGTGAGTGAGCACTGGAGTCCACTGAGTGCATTTTACTGCTGGTTTGTGGGAGCACAGCGTCAGAATGGAAGTGAGTATGAAGATAAAACTTACATATTCGGATTCAGCATCACTTACACTATACATCTCTTACTCTAGTTCAGGGGGTGTGTTGGAGATGACAGGTTCCCTTTAAAGGCCTTTCTCTGCTTATCGAATATTTTTCTTTCGACAGAGCTGTGTAAGGGCTTATAGTTTTCATTTCTATAATTTTTGGGTACATAAGACTAATGATTTTTAGATGAAATATTTCCTGAAATACACACCCTTTGTTCTGTAGAAACCGCTATATAATAAAGGTGTGGGTTTAGATTAGGGCTTGCTATACTATTATTTATGCTGAGAAGCGATGGCATGGGGAAGTGCGATCCATACTCTTTTCTCTTTTTGGAATTTTATCATAGTCTGTCTCTTTCCTATGGCATCAGCACACCTCCCATTTGCCCCAGTTGCATTTAATTAGCCCTAGTCCTACTAGGTCCCAGTTTGCAGTTCCTGGAAAGGTAAGCTTTTAAAATTTGTAAAATTAAAAAATAAAAATAAAAATGTTTTACCCCAATCAATCTGTACTCAATACCCCATAATGACAAAGTGAAAACAGAATGTTCAAAATCTTTGCTAATTTATTGAAAAGGAAAAACTAAAATCTTGCATTGACAGTATTCAGACCCTTTTACTTAGTACTTAGATGAAGCGCCTTTGGCAGAGATTACAGCCTCCAGTCTTCTTGGGTATGATACCAAAAGGTTTGCACACCTGGATTTGTAGATTTTCTGCAGTTCTTCTCTGCAGATGCTCTCAAGCTCTGGCAGGTTACTTGGGGACCATCAGTGGACAACGGTTTTCAAGTCTCTCCAGAGATATTCGATTGGGTTCAAGTCAGGGCTCTGGCTGGGCCACTCAAAGACATTCACAGAGTTGCCCCCAACCCACTCCTGGGTTGTCTCACCTGTGTGCTTAGGGTTATTGTCTTGTTGGAAGGTAAACCTTCAGCCAAATCTGAGTACCAGAGCTCTCTGGATCAGGTTTTCATGATCTCTGTACTTATCTCCATTTAGTTTCCTCTGAACCTGAACCCTGACCAGTCTCTGTCCACGCTGCTGAAAATCTCCCCTCACAGCATGATGCCGTCACCACCATGTTTCACTGTAGGGATGGAATTGAACAGTGCCTAGTTTCCTCCAAACACGATGCTTAGAATTGAGGCCAAATAGTTCAATCTTGGTATCATCAGACCAGAACATCTTGTTTCTCAGTCTGAAAGCCCATTAGGTACTTTTTTTTTTTTTGCAGACTCCAGGTGGGCTTTTATGTGCCATTTACCAAGTAGAGGCTTCTTTCTGGGCAAAGTAATGGTTTATAAAGCAAGCATAGTTCACCGCTCGCCTCCCATCAGACTAGCACTCCAAGTATGTAGCGGACGTTGCACTGAAAATTCCAGGACAACTCCCAGGTAAAACATCAATATATTCAATAAATCACTGTGAGGAGGCGATTGGAGAAATCTGCTTCTTGCATGTGAAACACATTGGATTTTCACTCTGAACACTTACACCACATGGTCTCAGTCATTGCTATTAACTTTTATGCTATTATTTGTTGTTTGTTTTTCTTTTTCTCTTTCAGTTATACTCCTCCATATCGACTGCCAGGGTGTTCACTTTGATAGCAAGACTATACTAATATTGCACTTAAAGAAGGACTCCCGCAAAAATTTTTAATCCATGCCCTGCTAGAAATGTACATGATGTAATCTGTAGTGAATGTCATTTTCTTACCAGTGTCTGTATTTTTGAGTTATATCTCCATGATGTTTCACAGCTGTGTCTAGGAATCAGACCCACCAACTCACACAGCATCTTATGTGCGGACAGGAAGTCTAATTCTCTATGCAGTCCTATGGAAGCCTCACTTTCAGTCTCATAGGAATGAATAGAGCAGGAACTGGCTTCCTGTCCTGGGTCAGTTGGAGGTCAGGGAGTTGGTCACATGACCTAGCTACAATAAGAAGAGATGGGATAACTCAGAATTACAGTCTCTGATGAAAAGATTACATTCACTACAGATTATATCGGGCACCTTTCTAACAGGTCAATAACATTTTTTGCGGGAGTTCTTCTTTAATTATGTGTGGGGTCTCCTGAAAGGTGTAGTTAGATACATACTGATTTGCAGGTGTATTTATTCGTAGGCAATCGCCACAGAATTTATGCTGCGATTAAGAACTCATTGTGAGTTCAAAATGCATGTTATCTCGATGTGTACACAGTTAGTAAAACTTACATGATTCTATTTACCCAAGCAGTTGCTGGCAGGGCTGTGAAGTCGGAGTCGGTGACCATTTTGGTGGAGTCGGTATAAAATGGACCGACTCCGACTTCTAAAATATATAATAAATTGGTACATTTAGTTCAGTGCAGTATGTGCTGAATATATTTTCATAAGAATATGGAACATGATGAAATGTCCTATATATGTCTGTTATGTTTCTGAACTAAGGATCTAGGCTTTCAGTTGAGATGACTGTGTGCTACCCTTCATGTAGATGCTCAGAAGTGAAACTCTTCTGCTATAGATCAGAAGATCAGAGGAAAAAGCCACTGGGAAGGAATGGCTGCACTCATCTCAGATCTGCTGGAGAAAACAGGATTAAAGGGGTTTTCTCACTAGTTACAAAGATTAGCTTTCAACATAAAGGGACAGTGTGACTGCACACAGGTAACCTGCAGACCAGAAAGACTGTTATCTTATTGGCTGAGAGCAGGAGTGACCTCGGTAAGCAAATTGTGTTGAGGACTGAGAACAATGGCTTTACCTGTAATTGTGTTAGAGATCACAATCTCCTGCTCTGTCAGAGTAAGTTAATATATGCTAATAACTTCTGGAGACCCCGCTCCCCACGGCCTGAGGAGACAGAGTGAGTTCAAACTGTCAGCCAGTGAATCAATGTGCTGAGAAAACCCCTTTAAGGCAAGTTCTTCTTAGTATATCTAAACGTTCAATAAATTGTGCGTAAATCAATTGTCCAGTACATGTTCTCTCTGTATGCTTTATGTTTTAGTTTGCTTTTCCTCTGAGCTCATGTTTGGAGAGGTTAGCTGCTCTCATGGCTTCTGTATGCTGCTGATGCAAAACACCTAGGGCCTTATGTATGAAAACTGTCTAGGTGTAGAAGTTTCTTTGTTGCCCATAGAAACCAATTAGAGCTCCTCTTTCATTTCATATAGTGCTCTGGAGAAATGAAAGGGGAGCTCTGATTGGTTGCCCTGGGCAACAAAGAAAGTCTTAGACCTAGACAGTTTTCATACATCAGGCCCAGAGGCGTAGCTACTGGGGATGGGGGGGGGGCTGATGCTCCGGGCCCAATACCTCTGGGGGGGTCCAGCAGGGATGGCCTTAGTACAATCAGGCGACCTAGACAGTTTTCATACATCAGGCCCTTAGTGAGCTGTACCCAGAGAAGCCTGATAGTGAAAGTTCAGAGTAAAGATATCTAGTAAAACATATATTACAAGCTTTTTTGTCATGACATATCTGTACTATTGATTTATGCAAAGTTTGTTTAAAGTTATCACTTAAACATGCACCATGTATGAGGGAGTCGGAGTCAGGGGAAATTGAGGAGTCGGAGTTGGAGTCGGGGCTTTGGCTTACCGACTCCACAGCCCTGGTTGCTGGATACCCACTTTCTGGATATTTACTGTTCTTTCTGGCCTCGCTGCCATAAAGTCCTGATTGGTGGAGAACTGCTGTGATGGTTGACCTTCTGAAAGTATCTCACATCTGCACGCAAGATATTTGGAGCTCAGCCAGAATGACCATTGGGTTGTTAGTCGCCTCTCCCTCCAAATCCCTTTACCCGTTATACTTTTTTTTTTTTTTTCTTGGGAGGTGAAGCGAAGTAAAAACGGTAAATCGGCTATTTTGATTTTTTTTTTTTCTTTCTTTATAGCGTTCAGTTTGGGATAAATATTTCAATAGTATGGGCGCTTTAGGATGGACTTGGACATACAATTGTCTAATCACTTGTCCCATAGACTGCAATGATTTACTATCATAGTCTATGGGAGATTCACTATGTTCCTATGGAGCCCTGACACATGTTCCTTGGTGTTGGACACCGTTTAGGTCCCAGGAGCACAGCTCTCCTGGGAAAAGACGCCTCTGATGCAGTGGTTGCAATTGACCATGGCATTGAAGGGGATAAAATTCCATGATCACCGTTATTGCCGATGTAAAACAGCAGGCACCCAGGGTCAATACTACCCTCTCAGCATTTCAATGAGGACCATCTTTAAATGGGTTTCCAGGGTTTTAATATTGATGACCTATCCTCAGGATATATCATCAATATCAGATCGGTGGGGGTCGGACACCCAGCACACCCGTGAATCAGCTGTTTGAAGAGAAGACTGTGCTCCTTGTGATCGCAGCCTTACCTGTTTAGGTTGTCAATATTAAAATACCGGGAAACCCCTTTAAAGACCAGACATGTGCAGCATATGTCAAGTAGGGGTTAATAAGTTTATGACCATACCCAGCTTCATCAGTGTTGTATGAAATTATCATGGTTGTTGGTGATGCAGTCATACAGGCACTGCTATTACTACTGTGGTTTGTTTGATATTTACTATATAAGAAAATTACAGATTTAGGTAGAGGTTAGTAAAATTAAAGATGGGTTTAAAAAAAAATCCATATTTACAACACAGCACTTAAAGGGGTTGTGCCATGGAAAATATGCCACAATTTTTAAACCAGCACCTGGATCTGAATACTTTTGAATGTAATTAGAAATTTAGTATAGTCAGTGAGATATTTAATAAATCCTTATAGCGCTACTGTTTGTTTCTTATTTCTCTGTCCACCTCACTGAGGTGGTCGCACACACTCACTTTAAATCTTCATCTGCCACCAGCTTTATCTTCTGTTAGAACTGGGACAGGTACAGGGTAGGAGCTAATAAAGCAGAGAATAGTAGGTTGAAGTAGATTAGATGAATTTGATAAAATATATGTTGTGCTGGTATAAAAGAAAAGTCTCTGTAAAAGAACCAGAAAATGACTGCAGCTACTTATCATTCAGTGTAATAATGGGTCTAAGCTGGACTCCATTGTGCTTCACAGCAAGAAATATCTGCGTTTTACTCTGATCTAGGGAGCAGCAGCTGAAGGATCTGTAACCGTGCTAAGCAAGCCGACGTTTGTTAAACTTTCCGCCTATTGTTAGAAAATATGTATTATCTGTATTACAATAGTGTAAGGATAAATATTTTCTCTTTTCTGCATGTAGTTTGTGTTTTCTGCCCCCTTATTGGCGCTCTGCACTACCTGTCTCTAAAGGCCAGGTTTATTGTTTTTAGTTTAGCAATTATAGTAGTAACATTTTGTGCCGTGCTTCTGTCTTCTGGCGTACAAAAGTCCTCAAGTCCTCCAAAATGTACAACTTTTTGTTGTTTTTAGCGTTCTTTCCAGTTTTGTAAAATGTGGACAAGGAGGCTTGCTGTGTGCAGGACACATTTAGCAGCATGTGCCAGGAAACTGGCGCACATTGCACCTGAAATATGCTCCAGCTCCTATGCTTCTAGCCCCCTCTTAATTATTGCACATCTCACACTGGTGAGACCAGCGTAAAAACCCAGTGTTACCAAATAGTTCCCTTTGTGTTTGTTCACCCTGAATTTGTACTTATGTGGCGTACATAGCTGTCCTTGGATTCTTGTGAATGTTATTATATTTGTGTTGAAGACATTATACGTTAAAGGGTTATTCCCATCTCACAAATGTAGTTTGTAGAGTTAGATATAGCCATACCAATATTATTACTAATAGAATGTATTTATATAAAATGTACCGTTTAGAAGATTTGCCTATTTGTATATCCATTGTCCCACACACATCAGTCAGGCCGTTGCCCCTAGTTACGACCACCGCGGCCATGTAGTAGTGGTGGCCGGCTTGCTCCTTTTCAGACCCGCTCTGAGGTAACTGCTGTATTGTGTACGCACATTGCATGAGCATGCGGAGTTGGCTTCCAGCGTAGTTGGTCTTAGGTTAGTTGTCATTGTTGTCAATGTGTCACCTAGCATATCCTATTTATAGAGGACCTGTCGGCACAGTGCACTTTGCAGGTAGCATGTTATCAGGCTGAGCAGTTCAATTTATAGTTTTGTGAGAAAGGATTCAGCAAAACTTATCATTTATTCATTTAAATATCTGCTGTTTCTGACTTCACTGTACATGGGGAGGTGTTATCAGTGATTGATAACATTCCCTGTGTGTATGCATAGATAGCGCTCAGTCACTGATAGCTATAGACATAGATGTTATCATTGATAGCATTCTCTGTGTAAGTGTATATACATAGATAGCTGTCAGTCACAGATAGTTGTACACAGGGAGGTGTTATCAGTGACTGATAGCATTCCCTGTGTAGGTGTGTATACAGAGATAGCTGTCTGTCAATGTTCTACTCTGGACGGTATTAAGTTCATAAAAAGTAGTGATATAAATGTATAAAATTACTAAAGTTTTACTATAAACCTATATATCAATCTTCTCTGCTCCTGCTCTGTAACATACTACCTGCAGATTGCACTGTATTTTGTGGTGACAGGTTCCCTTGAAATAAGAGCATGCCAAAGTAATAAGATGTACACACAAACACACACGTGTATGCCTCCAGGTTTTTACTACAAAAACATACCTGCACTTCCGGTCTTACTTCCTTTCCTGTTTGGAGAAGGTGTGACATGCCCTGTTTGGTATCCTCAGAAGAAAACACACAGATGTTGATGTACTGGCACACACTGTGAGACTGTAATGACAGTTACTAGTATTTGCCGCTTGATGCGATAGTAGAAATCTTTTAGACTTCCTTTACCGTCACGGTGTGATGAGGTTACTGTATTGTTGCCACATGGGCTCACAGCTTAATGAAACTGAGAACCTAAAATGTATATGCACAGTTAATAAAGCCGTAATACAGTTTCTAATAATCCATACATACAGGGGGAGATTTCTCAAAACTGCTGTAAAGGAAAACTTACTTAGTTCCCCATAGCAACCAATCAGATTACACCTTTCATTTTCCAAAGGAGCTCTAAAAAGTGAAAGGTGGAATCTGATTGGTTGCTATGGGGAACTAAGTCAGTTTTTCTTTACACCAGTTTTGATGTCTCCCACACTGTCTTAGCGCTTATAACTGCTGAATTTTTTTGTTTCCTTTTGTATTTCACTTATAACTGGGTTACCTGCACATTCAGTACACTTTGAGAGAGATTTATGTCTAAAAGAAGACCTGGCTTTGTTTCCCATAGCAACCAATCACAGCCCAGCTTTTATAGCGTATTCTGCCTTTGAAAAATGAAAGCCGTACTCAGAGGCGTAGCTAGAGGTTCAGCACAGGGGGGGCGAAACATACTTGAGTGGGCCCCCCACTTGGCTTCCCAAACGCACGTTTCCAACTTCACAGGCACATACTACTAGTTGTGGTTATAATATTGTATTAGAAAGATGACTATATAAACTGCTAGATCATCTATGCTGTTAAGTACAGTACAATAGACTTTCCACATACCCTACTCTAAATACTCTACCACATAATGCAGTGAAATATAGGAGTAATAGGAGTAAAAAAACAAGAGGACTCCTATGTTAAAGGAAACCTGTCCACAGTTTTTACATCACTAAACTAACAGTCCCCTGCCCCCATCAGACCTCAGATCATCAGAATGTGCCCCCCATCAGACCTCAGATCAGCGTATTGTGCCCCCATCAGACCTCAGATCAGCAGAATATGCCCCCATCAGACCTCAGATCAGCGTATTGTGCCCCATCAGACCTCACATCAGCCTACTGTGCCCCCATCAGACCTCACATCAGCGTATTGTGCCCCATCAGACCTCAGATCAGCGTATTGTACCCAATCAGACCTCAGATCAGCAGAATGTGCCCCCATTAGTCCTCACATCAGCCTACTGTGCCCCCATCAGACCTCAGATCAGCGTATTGTGCCCCCATCAGACCTCCGATCAACAGAATGTGCCCCCATCAGACCTCATATCAGCAGACTGTGCCCCCATCAGACCTCATATCAGCCTACTGTGCCCCTATCAGACCTCAGATCAGCGTATTGTGCCCCCATCAGACCTCAGATCAGCGTATTGTGCCCCCATCAGACCTCAGATCAGCAGACTGTGCCCCCGTCAGACCTCAGATCAGCAGACTGTGCCCCCGTCAGACCTCATATCAGTAGACTGTGCCCCCATCAGACCTCATATCAGCCTACTGTGCCCCTATCAGACCTCAGATCAGCGTATTGTGCCCCCATCAGACCTCAGATCAGCGTATTGTGCCCCCATCAAACCTCAGATCAGCAGACTGTGCCCCCCATCAGACCTCATATCAGCAGACTGTGCCCCCATCAGACCTCAGATCAGCGTATTGTGCCCCCATCAGACCTCAGATCAGCAGACTGTGCCCCCATCAGACCTCAGATCAGCAGACTGTGCCCCCATCAGACCTCATATCAGCAGACTGTGCCCCCATCAGACCTCATATCAGCCTACTGTGCCCCTATCAGACCTCAGATCAGCGTATTGTGCCCCCATCAGACCTCAGATCAGCGTATTGTGCCCCCATCAAACCTCATATCAGCAGACTGTGCCCCCCATCAGACCTCATATCAGCAGACTGTGCCCCCATCAGACCTCAGATCAGCGTATTGTGCCCCCATCAGACCTCAGATCAGCAGACTGTGCCCCCATCAGACCTCAGATCAGCAGACTGTGCCCCCATCAGACCTCAGATCAGCAGACTGTGCCCCCATCAGACCTCATATCAGCCTACTGTGCCCCTATCAGACCTCAGATCAGCGTATTGTGCCCCCATCAGACCTCAGATCAGCAGACTGTGCCCCCATCAGACCTCAGATCAGCAGACTGTGCCCCCATCAGACCTCAGATCAGCAGACTGTGCCCCCATCAGACCTCATATCAGCAGACTGTGCTCCCATCAGACCTCATATCAGCAGACTGTGCCCCCATCAGACCTCAGATCAGCGTATTGTGCCCCCATCAGACCTCAGATCAGCGTATTGTGCCCCCATCAGACCTCAGATCAGCAGACTATGCCCCCATCAGACCTCATATCAGCAGACTGTGCCCCCCATCAGACCTCATATCAGCAGACTGTGCCCCCATCAGACCTCAGATCAGCGTATTGTGCCCCCATCAGACCTCAGATCAGCAGACTGTGCCCCCATCAGACCTCAGATCAGCCGACTGTGCCCTCATCAGACCTCAGATCAGCCGACTGTGCCCTCATCAGACCTCAGATCAGCAGACTGTGCCCCCATCAGACCTCATATCAGCAGACTGTGCCCCCATCAGACCTCATATCAGCAGACTGTGCCCCCATCAGACCTCAGATCAGCCCACCCAGCCACATAGGATTAAAATAAAAAACTTTACTTACCTGTTCTGCGCTGCGGCTGCCCTCCGGTCCGCGCTCCGCTCTCTTCCCTGGCCCGCGCACACTATGACCTGACGCTGCGTGCAGCGTCAGGTCATAGTGCGCGCCGCCAGGGAAGAGAGCAGAGCGCGGACCGGAGGGCAGCCGCAGCGCAGAACAGGTAAGTAAAGTTTTTTATTTTAATCCTATGTGGCTGGGTGGGCTGATCTGAGGTCTGATGGGGGTCCCTAAATACAAGTGAGCGCTTCCATAATGGAAGCGCTCACTTGTATTCGCCTGATAGTAGGCAAGGTCATCCTTGCTGGGGCCCCCCTGAGTCACTGGGCCCGGAGCCGTCGCCCCCCCTGCCCCCCCGGTAGCTACGCCACTGGCCGTACTGTTACTGGTGAATAAGAGCAACAACACAGTGTTTTCCTCCATGCATCCTTTCATAAATGCGACCCAATGTTTGGATGTTCTGAGCCCCCTGCTGTGACTTTATATAGTAAATTATAATGTATTCTTTTCCTATGGAGTCCTGTCACCTGGATTCCTTCATATGAACTATAGCTTAATACCATGGGTTTCTTCAGAGACACTCAAGGTATTAGGACCAACGTCTCCCCCGAATGCCATGTGGGGGAGCCACTTCAGCTCCGGGAGCTCAGTGCTCCTGGGTTTTCAGTTCTCAGATGCTGTGGTCACAATTAGCCATGGCATCTCAAGGCGTTACATGTCTGCGAACGGTGGCGCAATCTTTGAAGGGGTTGTCTCATCATGGACAAAGGGGACATATAACTAGGATATGCCCCCATTGTCTTATAGGTGCAAGTCCCACTGCTGGGACCCCTACCTATATCCAGAATAGAGCCCTGAAAATGAAGGAGGGCGCACTGGGCATGCACTGCCGCCCTCCTTTCATTTTCTATGGGGCCGGCGAAAATAGCCAACCACTGGCTCGGCTATTTCCGTCTGCTCCATAGAAATGAATGGGTGCGGGGGGCCATGCATGCCTGGTACGCTCCCATTCATTTCTATGGGGAGCCAGCTTGGTGGTGGCCGGACTGGAGTCCTCCAGCCACCACCTTGCAGGGCTCTGTTCTGGATATAGGTGTGGGTCCCAGTGGTGGGACCGCACCTATAAGACAATGGGGGCATATCCTAGCGATATGCCCCCATTATTCATCTTGAGACAACCCCTTTAAAGACTCTATCTGCGCCGTACATGTATGGTGCTTGTAAAGAAGGGGTTAAAGGGAATTGGTCAGCATAATCAACCCTATTAAATGGGCCATAATGCCTGACCCTGCTGATTAAAATCATACCATTGTTTCTCCTGATCCATTTCTGCTTTTAGGTGAAGTAATGTGTTTTGAAAAATATTCAAATTAAGACACAAGAGCACCTAGGGTGGGCCCTAGCCACTCAATGCAGTTTAGCTTCCCTTCCTTGGACACTTCCATCAACTCCTGGATGCCTGACCCTGTCAATCAGGTGGAGGATGAAGTGTCTAGGAAAGCAGATCAGAGGAACCAAGGTGCACAGAATGTCTCCAACCTGCCCTGGATGCACTTAAGCCCTAACAAAACACTTTTGGCGTACATACAACAACGAATCACAAAGAAAAATATGATTTTCAAGAGGGGCCTGGATGTATTACTGGAGTATAATAATATTACAGGCTATAATTACTGGAGATGGGTTGTTGATCCAGGGAGTTATTCTGATTGGAGTCGGGAAGGAATTTTTTTTTCCCCTAAAGTGGGGAAAATTGGCTTCTACCTCACAGGGGTTTTTTTCCTTCCTCTGGATCAACTTGTAGGATAACAGGCCGAACTGGATGGACAGATGTCTTTTTTTCAGCCTTATAAACTATGTTACTATAAATTGTTATTTTAAACAGCAGAGTCAGCCCTACTAAGCATAATGGCTGGTTTAATAGGGTTGATCCTGCTAGCAGATGCTTGTTCAGGTACCTGTACAGCATCTGTAGCTGTAAGGCAACTGCTTGTTGACAGCGATTTCTCCCATTTACACAACAAGCATTGCCAAAATTGTTGCTTTTTTAAAGGGGTTCTCCGGGAATTAAGAAAATGAAAATACTTATATATTGCTTTATTATAAATATATTCCCAAATACTTTTCATTAGTTATAATGGTTCGTTTTGTCTAGGGAGCAATCGTCAGGGGAAATAAAATGGCTGCCTTCCTATTAGTGCACACAAAACCTGTCCTGATAACACAGGGAGCTACTTCAGAACACTGAGCTAAAGAGCTGCCTCATCCTGCTCTCTGCTCTACCTGTCAGGGATTATGAACCTGAATACAGCTGAATCTCTGTAGGAATAGAGTTCATGAGGAAGTGCTCTGTAGTAACTTGTCCTCCTGTGTGATTAGGACAGGTTTTGTGTGTACTAATAGGATGGCAGCCATTTTATTTCCCCTAAAGATTGCTCCCGAGACAAAACAAGTCATTATAACTTTCCTTTAACAACTTTCCGTGCATGCGTGAGGGCACCTTTAGGCTAGGACTACACAGTGACGTGACAAATGACTTCTCGCAGAAATGTTGCACAGCATTTTTTATAATGATGGTCAAGGGTGTCACAGTGTGACATGCTGCGACTGCAAAGTGTTGGTCGCAGAAAATCCATCCAACACCATTGACTTTTTTTTTTTTTTTTTTTTTTTTTGTGTGTGACACGTCGCTGTGTATCTGTAGTTTTTTAATGAAACCACCGCAGAGATCAGGTAAATGGTAAATTTTGTGCCTTGTAAAAAGTGATGGCAACCAGCACAACAAATTGAAAAATAGTTTTTGGAAGGTCAGTTCCACACAGTGTTGTTTTCATCAGTGTTTTCCGTCTTATTTTTAAGCTGTAACCAATAATACATCAAATAAAGAGAAGTAGAAATCTTTCAAAGTTTTTTGGTGTTCAAAGTATTGAGTTTTGCTTAAAAAAAATAAAGTAAACTCAACATAATTAACGTGTTTTGTCCTTTGATTTCCTTTTCTGATGTACAAATACATATAAATGTTATGCTTTGGGTGGAATTTTTGTAATGGACACACAATATACCAGGAAAGACAAGTGTCTCTACAGAGAATACCTTTTATATAAAGATCCTTCCAGTGAACATCCTGTATGCACATTTTTTTTATGCTTTTTTATCTTGCTACTTTTGTTGTAAGTTGTGTTTAATATGAGAATGGTTTGTGATGCTATTGTTGTGAACGTTTATTTCTATAACCTAAAGATCTTCCTTCTGTACATTTGCTTTGCCTAGGAATGCGCGAAAATATGTGGAGAGATTCTGGAAAGAAGTGCAAGTTGGTGACTTTATACAGCTGCGCTGCAATGAGATCATCCCTGCTGACATACTTCTGCTCTCATCCAGTGATCCAGATGGGCTCTGTCACATAGAAACTGCTAATCTGGATGGTGAAACCAACCTGAAACAAAGACAAGTAGTAAAGCAATTTTTAGAACTGGTAAGAACTTCTTTTATTCCTCCAAAAGGGGTTTTCCAGGCTAGATTTATTTTGAGCAATGGTAGAGACGTGGTTAAAATAAATGCTCCTGCTCAGTACCCTCGGCCATGCTGCAGCAGGGGTGTACTGTTGTGGCTGCAGTGATGATATCCCTTATAAAACTGCAAATAAATCACACCTCAGCGGTGTACAGCACCAGACTGCTGAGGCCAGTCATGGACTGTAGCGGTATATGGGATGTCACTGCTGCAGCCACAATTATACGTTCCTACTGAAGCTCAACAGAGGGGACTGAGCAGCAGCACTGTAGTAGAGGAGACTGGAATGGTGAATAAGTTTATAACCCCTTTATGGTGCCCATACACCTTCAATAGAACTCTTGTTCTGCTAACAGCCATCTCTCCCAACTTCTCCTCACACACTCAGCTCAGTATGTGCATGTTTTCATTGTAGAGAGAACAAAAGGATTGGGTAAAAAAAAATTTTGCACTTGTGTGACTGTGTACCTCAACATTATTTGTTGGAGAAATGTTGGAAGCTCCCCTTACAGGCACATCTCAATAAATTAGACTATCATTGAAAGGTTTAATTTATATCAGTAATACAATTCAAAAAGTGAAACTCATATGTTATTAGATTAGTTTCATACAGAGTGATCTATTTCAAGCATTTATTTCTTTTAATGTTGAAGATTATAATTTACAGTTAACGGAAACCCAAAAGTCAGTATCTCAGTACTCTCAGCTAAGCAACACGTGACAAAGCTTCCCTAAGCCTTTAAAATGGTCCCTCAGTCTGGTTCAACAGGCTACGCAATTATCAGGAAGAAAGACTGCTGTCCCGACAGTTGTCCAGAAGACAGTCTTTGACACCCTTCTGAAGGAGGGTAAGCCACAAAGGTCATTGCAAAAGAAGCTGGCTATTCACAGAGTGCTGTATCCAAGTATATTAATGGAAAGTTGAGTGGAAGGAAAAAGTGTGGTAGAAAAAGGTGCACAAGCAACAGGTAAACCACAGCCTTGATAGGATTGTCAAGAAAAAGCCACCACACACAGACATATCCAGGAAATGGGCTACTGCTGTCATATTACTTGGGTCAAACCACTCATGACCCCTAGGCAACATCAGAAGCACCTTACATGGGCTGAGGAGAAAAATGACTGGGTTGTTGCTCTGTGTTGCTCCTGTTTTAATTTGATAAGTAAATTTTGTATTTCATTTGGAAATCAAGGTCTCAGAGTCTGGAGGAAGAGTGGAGAGGCACTCAATCCAAGTTGTATGAGGTCCAGCTTGAGGTTTCCACAGTCAGGGATGGTTTGGGGAGCCATGGCATCTGATGGTGTTGGTTCACTGTGGTATGTCAAGTCCAAAGTCAGCTCAGCCGTCTACCAGGACACTTTAGAGCACTTCATGTTTTCCCCTGCTGACCCTGTTTTATGGAGATGCGGATATCCTTTTCCAGCAGGACTTGGCACCTTCTCACTCCTGCCAAAAGTGCCAATACCTGTTTTAATTACCACCATATCACTATGCTCGATTAGCCAGCAAACTCGCCCGACGTAAACCCCATAGAGAATCTATGGGGTATTGTCGAGAGAAAGATGAGACACCAGACCCAACAATGCAGAGCTGAAGGCTGCTATCAAAGCAACCTGGGCTTCCATAACACCTCTGTAGTGCCACAGGCTGATCACCTCCATGCCACGCCGCATTGATGCAGTCATTCATGCAAAAGGAGCCCCAACCAAGTATTGAGTGCATTTACTGTACATGCTTTTCAGTAAGTCAACATTTCTGTATTAAAAATCCTTTTATATTGGTTTTAGATAATATTCTAATTTCTGAGATACTGACTCTTGGGTTTCCATTAGCTGTAAAACAACCCATACAGAACCAACCAATAACCCCGAACAAAATATCACTGAACTAAAATAAAAAATCCTGATTAGCGGAACACCTGTCGAGGGTTTAGCCATTCTGGGCGCAATCTGACAATCTCCAATATGGGTATTTATATGACATAATACTTTGATGTCTTTGCATACATTGTATCTGTGTTTTTTGTTCATGGTATTTGATACATTTTTGGGGGGTAATGCTTTAAATCAGTATATAGCATGGGGGATTTATTCTTTGGACATTGCAGCATATTCATTAGTTTTTCATAATTCTGTAGACATATAATTAACATGGAGGGCAGTTTGGTCTGATACGGGCCTAAACCCCCATCAAGTATTTTTGTTGTGTTTGACCTGTTTCACTTTGTTTACAGATATACTGTGATATAGATACATTGTATTTATTGTATTTTTAATAATTGCCCTGGGTTTTTTTTGTCCCTGTTAGCCCTGCTTGGGCTTCTTGTCTGTAGCATTCACTATTTATTAATGATGTAATTATTTTTCTATGCTAATAAACTGTTTGATTTTAGTTCAGTGATATTTTGTTTGGGGTCATTGGTTGGTTCTGTATGGGTTGTTTTAGGTCTGATTTAGCCAGGCCCTTCAATAATGTATCTTATATGATTGAATATTAAGGTTTGATCTGTTGTCTTGTTCCATTAGCTGTACACCATAATCATCATTAAAAGAAATGAACACTTGAAATTAATTTTGGTGGGAAATGAAATTAGTTTTCATTGTGAATTAGACATTTTTAAGGGCAGATTTATCACAACTGTGATCAGTCCTGGAAACAAGGCTCGTGTGTCACATATGGCTCCGCTGACCTGAATTGACTGCATCTTAGTGAGTTCTGGTGCAGTCGGTTCATATCTGATCGCAGGTGTAATGGTCTGCACAGCTCAGTCCCATTAAAATGAATGGCATTAAAGCTGCAGTACCAAGAACAGCCACAATACACTGTAATAATCGGTTGGTTTACTATGAAGAGATCACAGCACTTGTCTAAGTGCTGCAGCCTCTACAAACATCAGATCTTCAGGAAAGCCACCCACTGATCAGATATTGAAGACCTATCCTGAGGCTAGGTCATCCATATTTAAATCCCAGAAAGCCAATTTAACCCTTTCACGACCGGAGTTTTTTTCGGTTCTGCATTTTCGTTTTGCGCTCCCTGCCTTCAAACAGCCATAACTGTTTTATTTTTCTGTTCACATAGCTGTATGAGGGCTTGTTTTTTGCGGGACAAGTTGTACTTTCCAACGCCACCATTTAATATTACATATGGTGTAGTGGGAAGCGGGAAAAAAATTCCAAATGGGGTGAAATTGCAAGAAAACCGCTATTCCGCTACAGTTCTACGGGTTTCTTATTTACAGCGTTCGATGTGCATTAAAACTGACCGGTTACTTTCATTCTACTGGTCAGTACGAATCCGGCAATACCTAATATGTATAGTTTTTCCTGCGTTTAGATGGTGATAAAATAATTAGAAAGTTGCCCTTTTTTTTTTTTTTTTTTCCTTGTCATATCTTGACCCCTATAACTTTTTGGTATTTATGTGTACGGAGCTGTATGGGGGCTCATGTTTTGCGGGGCGGTCTGAAGTTTTTATTGATACCATTCTGGGGTGTGTATGACTTTTTGATCGCTTTTTATTTAATTTTTTTTTAGAACAAAAAAAGCGACAAAAAAATGCGAATCGCCATTTGGACGCTTTTTTTTGCGGCACACAATTCGCCGTATTGAAATTTTTTTTTTTATATTTTAAAAGTACGGGCGTTTTTGGTCACGGTGATACCCATGATGTCTATATTTATTGTTATTTAGGTATTTATTTTTTACTTATACGGAAAGGGGGGTGATTTGAACTTTTATATCTTTTTTTATTTTTTATATATTTTTTAACATTTTTTTTTTAATTTTTCTGTGATTATTTTAAAGCTCAAACATCATCTGATCTATTGTGTTTAGTTTTTTTTCTTTATGAGCAATCATGGATTTACTAGATGCAGTTAAATCCATGAATTGCTCATTTCTTATCCTGGCCTGCCATCTAGTGGCCAGAATAAGAATTGCAGTTTGAAAACTGTAATCCTCGCCAGCGAGGATTACAGTTTTCATATGGTGTACAGACACCCCGATTGGCCATATGGTTCAGACGCATCCTGATGCCGTGATCACGGCATCAGTAAGGCCCTGGAAGTCGCCGCCGATGGAGGTGAGAAGCGGCAAGTCTCTGCTGTTAGAAACAGCAGAGACTTGCCGGCCATGACGCCCGCCGCACCCGCGAGCGGGCGTCATGTCCCTGCACCGCCCGCGCGCCGTACATGTACGGCGGCGGTCGGGAAGGGGTTAAAGAGGACCTTTCACCACTCCTGACATGCCTGTTTTAATAGCTCCATGCATTCCCCATGTAATAACAATTCTGGAACATCTATTCTTATGTCTCTATGTTGTGCCATTCCTTTATTACTTGCACTAGAAGTTAAGAATGAATTGCTATTTGTCTTCAGTAAAGGAACAGAGGGGAGGTGACCAGTTGGGGGTGTGTACCTGCACAGACTGACTCTAGCCAATCAGTGCTGCCATGTTAAGACTGTGCAGATACACCCCCCCCCCCCCAACTTGTTACCTCCCCTCTGTTCCCTTACTGAAGACAAATAGTAATTCATTCATAACTTCTATTGCAAATAATAAATGAATGGCACAACATAGAGTCATAAGAATAGATGCTCCAGAATTGTTATTACATGGGGAATGCATGGAGCTATTAAAACAGGCATGTCAGGAGTGGTGAAAGGTCCTCTTTAAGCTCCTCTCATATTCAACAGGTTTTGCTAGACTAAGCCAAAGGTTTTCCATAATGGAGGATTTCCAGCATCAATCTTGGTGGACCATCCTTCACCATAGATGGCCAAAATCTTCTCAGACACTGTACAAATAAATAAAACCAGGTTACCCAAAACCTTCTCCTCATGACCTTTCTAGCAACAGTTTATTAATGTAAACTTAGACTAGACACCAAACTTATCAAAGTGGCTTATGCTGGATGAAAAATTTAGTGCATGTTTAGTCTAAATTTACAACATCTATTGGCACGAATTTTGATGCTTTTGAGATGTCTGCACATCTCAAGCCAACTCCCTTTTCCCCTAAGCACCCTCCCCATTGTTGAAGGCCCAAAAAGTATCTAAAACACATAAAAAATATGGTGCAATCTATGTTAACAGTAGTATACCTTTAGTGGAGAAAGACCACGTGACTTCTACAGAGTCTAGGGGGGAGAGGGGCAGGTCCTTAAGTCTTTTTGTTGTGAAAACTTTTTTTTTTTAATGCAGGCAGCACTAGGGGGAGCTCAGTGCAAACAGATTGGTGTAGCTTCCATTTCAGTCAACTGTAACTGCATAAATGCCTATGCCCTTAGTGATGGCTGCAGGCAGACTATTTATCTATGTAATTGTATCAGTTGACTGGTGTTAGTACATTGAGAAACATGGTCAAAACAAGTATTTATGAAGCACCTTTAGAGGGGTTGTACAGGATTGGATAAACATGGCTCTTTTCTTCCATACACAGCACCACTTCTGTCCACAGCTCGTGTCTGGTTCTGTAGCTCAGTTTTTTTCTACAAAGCTAGAACAAGCTCCGTGTCTCACAGAGATCCACACCCATTCACTGCTTCAATTGCTCTGCTAGTTTTATTTCAGGCTGGCAGCTCAGGGGGCATGTCCTTTCTCGGGGGGGGGGGGGGGTGTCATTTCCACTGTATCTCTTTCTCTATATCCACTCTATATCTTCTAACAGGAGATACAGCTTGTGGTAGTTGAAGATGTAACTGAGCACAAGACCACCTCAGAGAGGTGGACAGAGAAATAAGGAGAAGAACAAGCAGCAGGTGGTGCTATACAGATACAGCTCACTGGCTACTAAATTTTTTTATTACATACAATTAAAAATTGAAAAATGTTGAATATTTCTGTGCCTCATGAAGACATCCTTTAAAAAAGAAATGAAGCCGGGTCTAGCTTCTGGCACTGATAATCAGCTGTTATTGCTGTTAAAAACTGAGTCTAGGTATATATTTCTCCACTGCTGAGTAATGGAACATTACATGATAGTGCTCCATTCTGGCACATAGAGTGGGGTGTGTCTTCTACAGCATGAAATTCAAAGTATTTTGCACCAAAGATCATGTTGGTCATATTCACTTTCACCAACAACTGTATGGCTTATGCAGTCCTTGCCATGTTCACAAGTGATGGAGAAAGGTCACACTACCCAGATCTCCTACGTGAAGCTCCGGTTTGAGGTCACTGATAAAGTAATCCACAATTTAAAATTTGTGCTGTGGTGGTTTCCTCACATCACTTAGCATGTAAATGCACTGATACACCTAATCCTCCTAAGGGCCCTTGCATATGACCGTATGCCCACCGAGACATACGGTCCGTGAGTGGGCCATATGTCCCGGAGCGGCATTGATCGTGTACAGGGGAGCACATAGCATCATAGTAACCTTATTGTGATACTGTGCACGTCGGGTTGCCCGCAGGACTATTGTCCCACACTCATAAGATCATATGACTGCAGGAACATAGTCCCACGGGTGACCCAATGTGCACAGCATCACAATAAGGTTACTATGATGCGGTGTGCTCCGCTGCACACGATCAATGCCACCCTGGGACATCTGGCCCCCTCACGGACCGTATGTCTCAGAGGGCAGGTCATACGGTCGCGTGCAAGGGCCCTAAGGGTAAGTTCACACAGAGATTTTTGGAGAAGGTTTTGAGGTATGTTTTCTTGCAGTTTTTTTTTAGCCAAAGCCAGAAGTGTATCTGTAGGAAAAAGAGGTATAAGTCCTTCCTTTATATTTCTGACTCATTTTTGCATGAAAAACCTGCAGGACAATCTGCCTCAAAAACATCTCCCAAAAATTCGATTTGAACCTACCCTAATGATTGAACTCTATAGTGGACAGAATATTACCAATAAACAACTGGCATACTCTGTGTTTTTAATGTGTTACTGATTTTTAATTTTTTTTTCCAAGCCGGATTTTCTTTTTGGTTGTTTTCTGTACAAATAGTTGTCATTGTGTTGGTTTTGTGTGTGTTTTGCCCCTAGCTGTTTCATTTATTTACTGATATAAATGTTGATGGCACACATTTGTTGTGGAAAGTAGTGACATAATAATGGAAAATGCAGGGCTGGGGATCACTGTAGCCTGCTGATTTTTGGGAGTCGCCTTTGATGTCTGCTTTGTTACTCTAAACATAATCAGGCTGTGCACAGCAGGTGTCCGCTACTGCTAACAATGGCACCAATACATTTTATTGCACGTTTCAGGAACTTCACTTAGTGACTAAAGCTCTCTAGAATATTAGAAGTTTTAAGACTACGTGGGTTGTTGGCTGTTACTTGAAAGTGACAAACTAGATATAGCGTTACAGGCTATGGACACCTTTTGAAGCGTATTTTATTTTACTGAAGTATCTTTGTCTAAAGAGGTACATTGTTGTTAAATTTTAGTAAAAATGTTCAACTGTTTGTCACCTGCAGTCTGCTTGTATTCTCGTACATTGCAGGCTGCTCTGTGCACTCTGTCAAGTGAGTCTCGCTGTGTAGCCTTTCTCTCTGCTGGGCGCTCATAAGTTTTAATATTTGAGTGGGTCATAAAGACGTTGGCTTAGGCTACTTTCACAGTAGCGTGTTTGCTGGATCAGACAGGGTTCCATAAAAACGCTTCCGTTACTGATCGGATCCACTTGTATTATCTTTAACATAGCCAAGACGGATCCGTCATGAACTCCATTGAAAGTCAGTGGGGGACGGATACGTTTTCTATTGTGCCAGATTGTGTCAGAGAAAACTAATCCGTCCCCATTGACTTGCATTGTGGGTCATGATGGACGTCTTGCTCCTCATCCCAGGACGGAAAGCAAACTGCAGCATGCTGCGGTTTGCTCTCCGGTATGAGAATGAAACAGAATGGATTCTGGTGCTCTCCGTTCTGTTCAGTTACGTTTTGTCCCGGTCGACAATTGATGGGAACAAAACGGAAGCGTTTTTTTTCCGGTATTGAGACCCTATGACTGATCTCAATACTGGAAAATATTAACACTATTGTGAAAGTAGCCTGACCTGAGATAGAGAGAGGATCTCAGGGGGATTTTACACTGAATGGACCTGCGCAGCCTGCAATGCTTAAGAATATATGGAAGCTGCAGAAAACCTTTATTAAGACATAAGAAATTATTTTTAGCCAAAAATAAATTCATATTGGTAAAAACTAATTCCCCCAAAGGTGTCCACAGGCATTAACTTTGCATAAGAACATTCTGTCATCCTAGAAAATAACTCGCCTTTAAACATTTCCCATTGGAACTTGGCAGGAGCTCTGGTAAAGTAAAAAACAAAATTAGGCATATTAGGTCATGTTCACTATTTTCCAAATTGCGCAGGACCTCAGACAGCGAGACGTGTTCGAGAGAAGGCCGAATTTGTATGAGTGCTATGTGTAGTATGGAGGCAGTGGTACAGGATCGATGGCTGTCTGGTCATGTGACTCAGCTTAGCCTTGAAAGTAGCAGTCAATTTATTCTTGGACTTTTACTTTTTTTTTTTTTTTTTTTAAATATTTCTTATGTAACATCCCTGAAATCCAGTTTTCTGTTTCAGCACGCTGTAATGCTGGTGGAAAAAGTGAGTTCACATTGTTTTACAAGCTCTGTACTGTGAAAATGTCCCCGTTTGTCTTCGTTTATTTCTAGATAGTACTTTTTTTATGATTACGGAAAGAACAAGTGGGGGCAGAGGACTTGGTTGTCAAAACACCAGGTTCTGCTGTGACCCACCTAGCTACATTCCAGTCAATTGGAGTGTACTGAATTATTAAACAGGACTTGCATTGTGAGCAGGACCTCAATGCCGTTTCTGTACAGCAAGTATTTTGCTACCGCACCCATTACTGCATGTGGAATGTGTTGCTCATATCTTCAGCATGTGAATGTGTGCCCTGTGTGCACTAGGCCTGGCAGTCTTCTGAAAGCACAGGCTTTAGCTCCATGGAGTTCTTTCTGCTGCTGGCGTTTTACACCTTTACTCTGCAGGAATGAGCCGTATTCCTTTTTTTAGAATTCCCAAATTCAGAATCGAGCCTTGAGCACATGGACAGATGTATTTATCATGTCTGAATAGTAACTGGGTCTGTCTCTATTTTCTATTTTAAACCGTAGAGTCGGATGCCTTCTGGTGCACAGGCAAAAATAATATGGCCACATGGGAATGCTGATCCTTCCCTTCTAATTCTTCAGTCTCCGTATAAACTCTGAAAACTGTCCTGGAATACCTTCTCCAAAGGAAATGTGATGTCTACGATGGCAGGACACTCCCTTGTAGAGCTCAGATTTCCTCTGTCTGTCAATTGGGGCTCACTCCCTTCCTTCAGGGTCCTGAAACAATAGTAATCCCATAGTTGAAGTCATAATATCTTCAAGTAAGCATCAGACTTGGTATAGATTTTATAGGTGAAAGGCATATTCCAGGCAAAACAGAGCAAACCTCCATTGAGCAAAGTCCAGAAGACTTATACAGTTAATGTAATTGGTGGGCTGTCCTAATAATAGTCGCCTATATGAACTTTCAGGACTCATTTCTGTTCTAATGTCCTTAGTATCTGATCGGTGGGGGTCAAACTCCCACCAATCAGGGCCAGCAGCTCTCAGACAAGCACTGGGCCTCTTCATACTATACAAAGCATAGTGCCATCCATGGTAAAGCAGCTGTACTTGCTATTGCAGTTCAGTTCTAGTCACTTGAATGGTGCGCAAAGGACACATGATGGGTGGACGTGATGTCTCGGGTTTAGGAAGAGGCCACAGTGCTCACTTGAGCACAGCAACCTCTTCAAAAAGCTGATCAGTGAGGGCAGGGTTCCCCAGCTCCAGTCCTCAGGCCCACCTACCAGTCAGGATTTAGGACTTTCCCATAGAATGAATACCTGGTAAGGCTACTTCCACACTAGCGTTAGTACGGATCCGGCGGGTCCCTTCACCCGCTGGATCCGTACTGAGTAATATAACCTTGTGGATCCGCAATTCCGGATCCGGTTGTATTAGCGTTTAAACGGATCCGGAATAACCTCTATTGAAAGTCAATGGAGGACGGATCCGTTTACAAGTGTGTCCACACCAAACGGATCCGTCCCCATTGACTTGCATTGGGGGTCATTCCGGATCCGTTTAGGTGCGGATAACTAGTACGGAGAGCAAACCGCAACATGTTGCGGTTTGTTCTCCGGCCTGAGGGCTGAACGGAATGCTTTCAGGAGCATTCCGTTGTCTTCAGTTCAGTTTTGTCCCCATTGACAATGAATGGGGACAAAACGGAAGCGTTTTATTCCGGTATTGAGCCCCTATGACGGAGCTCAATACCGGACTTCCATAACGCTAATGTGAAAGTAGCCTAAGTCCTGATGCATGGACACTAATTATATCACCTGCTCAATACTAAGAAAATCCTGAAAACATGACCGGCAGGTGGGCCCTGAGGACTGGAGATGAGGACCACTGAGTGAGGGTGCTGGAACTTGTACCCCCAACGATCAGATATTGATGATCTGTCCTGGAAAATTCCTTTAAACTGGTTATTCCAGTCTTGTAAAGTAATGGTACATTGCTAAGAAATCTTGTTACTTTATGGTTAATGGAAGTCTAGGACCTTAACTAGTCCTGAAAATGAAGGGGATCCAGAGCACTCCATCCCCTTCCATGCTTTCATTGCAGAGCAGCACTCCTGGCCACACGGCAGGACAGACATGTGGATGTGGACAGCACACTGTAAGCTGTCTGCATCTTTTGCTGCCACATTGAAATAGTGAATGGATCTGCAACCGATCTACAAAATGTGTGGATCTGATGTGGACCAAAATTACAGTCGTGTGCATGAGCCCTACTATTCCATATTTGTCACGCATATAAAGCAGATCTGTCAGGTTGAATATGCGTCCCTATCGAAGTTCCAGAGCCTTAAACGGGTATTCCGCTTACCATAAATATAACATATGTTTTAGACTAATTCATTATCAATCATTACCTCATATAATGTCTATTTCACATATTTACCATTCAGTAGTTATAAAGTACTTTTCTTCCCCTGCTACCTACTGTGTTTCTCATAAGTTACCGTGGCACCAACCTGTAGTTCTGAGCCTTTGTCAGGTCAGGCATGCTCAGTGTGTTGCTATCAATTCTCTATCTAAATGTCAGTGTGCTGCAGCTTACTGAGTAGAGGGGGCGTGTCTGGACTGGAATATCAGGCAGCCAATCAGTAATCATCAACGCTCATGAACAAGCAGAATCTCGCAGCAGGAAAGCCAAGGATTGTGGGGATTGTAGTTTTGTGAGGGAAGATCAGGAGCCATGATACTCTGTGTGTTGCAGACTCACTCACGAGATAGACAAATGGATTGCAAGGTAAAATGAAGCTCTGGTTATATGTATTATATGGGTTCTGGTAAGCATGGCCACCTCTGCTGGATAGGAGGACGGTCGTAACCCCTGGATACAAGCAGTGTATAATTTGATGGAAAAATGAATCCAGCCAGCAAAGGAAGCAATATGGACTCGCAATACATTAGTAAGTGCATTTTATTAACTTTCTCTACATGATAAATCCCATTTGCTAAAGTGAGACAACCCCTTGCCAGACTGTCTCACAAAAACCTCCAAAAGTGTTACCGAGTTATAGTAAAGATCTACCGTGTTTCCCCGAAAACTGAAAAAAAGGGTTAGGGCTTATTATCGGGGTAGGTCTTATTTTACCCCCACTGAACATATATTTCATTTTTGCCCCCACTGAATATATACCGGTATTTCTTTTTTTGCCCCCACTGAACATATGTCATTTTTGCCCCCACTTAACATATGTCATTTTTGGCCCCTCTGAATATATACCAGTATGTAATTTTTTTGCCCCCGGGCCCCTGTGCACAGAGAGACAAAAAATATACTTACCTCAACTCCGCTCTCGACTTCTTCTTCTCACCCAATCCTGTCATCCGGCGTGCGCTGCATCATTCCGTCAACCAGTGTGATCCTGGGAGACCCTGCACTGAAGTCACGTCTTGCGGGATCATCACAGGGGAGACGGATAGGGTATGGGTATATGTGTGTGTGTATAGGTAACTAACTGCTCAGCGCTGCGTACTATAGTACTCAGCATTGCGCAGGTAGCGCCACCAGCAGAGGCCCTGACTGGCCATTAAAAATCACTTGCGGGCTGCGCCCCCCCAGGCCTGGACCGTAGCCCTATTTTCAGTGTATCCTCAATGTACCTAGGGCTTATTTTTGGAGTAGAGCTTATGTTTTAAGCCTACTCCAAAAACAGGGCAAAATAGCACTAGGGCTTATTATCGGGGTAGGTCTTCTTTTCGGGCAAACAGGGTATGTATTTGTGTGGCTGCCATATTACAGCTCTATTGATCATATTGATCTCTAATGTTAAATATATAGTGTTGAAAGACCAAACTAAAATTATTTAAAAAAAAAAAAAATGGATGACTTTCTAATAGTTTTTGCTAATGAAATTCTGTCCTAAAAGAACACTGCCATACTTGTCAGTGTCTCTAATATTACCGTTTGTTTTAAGCTTGGAAACCGCTCAGTGTGACAGATATACAATAACCGTGAAAGCAAATAATTTTTGACAATATAAAATCTTAATTCTCACCTGGTTCTTGTAGAGTTAAGTAGCCGAGCATTTACTACTGGTTCATAGGCGTGTTCAAAGTGCAATACCGTTGGCGATATATTTAATCTGATTAGAAGTTGCAGACCTGTTCTAAGGCTGCGTTCACATTGGTGTCCATTATGGGAGCAGAACAACGGAAATAGTGTAAACATTGGATCTGTCAGGAGACTGGAACAATACCCAATGGAATGCATGATTATAATGGAGTCCTTTGTGTTTCCTTCATGCCACCCATCGTTACATTAGACAAAATAGTGAACATGGGGCGCTATTTTGTACCTCATTTTTGATGGAATCTTAGGTTGGGTTCACACACCTCCGTTTTAACTGATCCAGCAGAGACAACCTGCCAGGCTGCATTGACTGTAATGGATCCGGCCACTTTCTGGTGTGAGTACCGTATTTCAGGCCAGACAAAAACTGGTGCATGCAGCAAATTTTTTTTGTTTTTTATTTTTTTAATTTATTTTTTTTTGTCCAACCAAAACCTGGCACTCATGCTGGAAGGCAGCCGGATCCCATTATAGTCAATGCGGTCTGGAGGTGAACGGTACAATCCAGGGAGATCGGTTAAAAGGAGATGTGAACATACCCTTGGTGAAATGCGTTCCTAAATCCTACAAGTTCATACATTATTTGACTCTCGTTTCATGATCAAATAATAGGAATTAAAACTGGATTAACAAAAATGTTGAAATTACGGGGAAGAGTGCTTTGGAAAATAGCGTGACAAATGTTGGCAGGAATGTTTTGCGTTCCATGGGAAAGTCTTTGCAGAGTAAATCCCAGGGTACCGGTTTAGTGTACTACCAGCCATATCAGCATTTTGTGTTCTAATGGTTAGTAAAATGAGCAATTACTCGGAGAATCAGATAAACTCTCGCCATGTGGAGACGCTAGTGCGACTTTGCTAACGTCAGCAGAAATTGGAACTATAGCCTCCATATTTCAGATAGTTTTGCCTGTATGAAATGTGACACGACTGTCATTTGAAATAGTCAGTACAGTACAATAATATAATAGAAAGGTTGCACTTTCTTGCCCTATTTTGTGTGGAATACAATATTGCTATACGAATAGGCACAGTAATGAGTGATATAAATTATTAGATTAGTATCAAGGCTTGAGATCAGAACTCATTTTAACAATGCCAGAATGGTGAAGTACATGAGGAATTCAGTCATATGTATATTAATAATAATATCCTTATATTATCCCTAAACTCAGTCTTTAGTCCTCATCAATGTAAGATGTTACTACTAGTATGGTGTAGAGGACGATATAAAAAAGCCGCACATCCCGAAGATATAAAATATAATAATTATTATTATAGCCACAGAAGACAAAGAGGTTAATCGTGGCTGGCTTATTGGGAGGGGGAACAGCTTTGTGCAGACCGCCTAATTTACTATAAATTTTCCCATACAATGATGCTGTAGATTTCAGTTTCTGGCTCTCGGCACAGATGTGTCTAATGTATTAAGAGGATTCTGCTTCTTAAAGAAGAACTCCCAGAAAAAATTTTATTCCATGTCCTGCTAGAAATGTACATGATGTAATCTGTAGTGAATGTCATTTTCTTACCAGTAGCTGAATTTTTGAGTTATATCATCCTGAAGTTTCTTATCTGTGTCATGTGACTAGGAATTAGACCCACCAACTCACACAGCACCTTATGTGTGGACAGGAAGTCTAATTTTCTATGCATTCCAATGGGAGCCTCACTTTCGCTTGCTGTCCTGGGTCAGTTGGAGGTCAGGGTGTTGGTCACATGACCCAGCTACAATAAGAAGAGAGTGGAAACTCTCAATTTCAGACTCTGATAAGAAAATGACTTTCACTACAAATTATATCATGCACCTTTCTAACAGGTCAGAGAATAAAAATTTTTGCGGGTGTTCTTCTTTAATCTTCTTAATCAATTGGATACATCTCATCCAACATAGGGAGATCAGGACTGGTTTATAAGTACACCAGTCTTAAAGTATATTAAGTATGGAGTAGAGCAGGGGTCAGCAGAGATTGGCATTCTAGCTCTTCTAAAACTACAGCTCAGAGTATGTTCCATTCTCTTCTTTGGGAGCTCTGAGAATAGCCAAGCAAGTGCACGTGCTAGGAGTCATAGTTGCTGGCCTCTGTAGGACTTTGGTATAAGTCGTTAATACAACCCCTTACATGAGCTGTCTTGGGGTACATGAACATTATAGCGGAAGGTCCACCATTAGAAGAATGCCGACAACTTCACCCCCCCTTCCCCCACCCCCAATTTGCTAAAAGCCCTTTTACACGGAAAGATAAATCGTATTAGCGATCGTATATTAATGAACGATCGAACGATGCAATGTAAATACCGTTTACATTGAAAGAGAAGTCGTTCACAATCTTCGTACTTTCGGTCGTTTTATAATCGTTATTACGATCGTTCCTTGCTTTTACATTAACCGATGTATTGCTTACAGGGGAGGGGAAAGGTGTGAGTGAATTAAAAAGTGAAAAGAAGTAGGTGTTTACAGGTGTTCAATTACCACCCATGAACCGCCCTCATAACCTCCTACTGTACAAAAATACAAGATTTCGCCAATGATGGCACAGCACAATGGCGGATGAAGTTGCGAGCACAATAGCGAGCAGAATGGAGGACGAAATACGAACGCAACAACGAGCAGATCTTCGCGCCGAAATAAAACCAGGTTTGAAATTCAAACTATTCATACGCGAGAAGAAGACACGTATTTCCGGTCGCTACGTGAGCCAATGGAATTTTAATGGGACGTGCCGAACTATTGGACTAATTAGAATGAATAACGCCTATATAAACAATTGACTCCTCCCATTACCATCTGCCAACGACTAAACGATTTTCGTTTAAACTGGAAGATTTTCGAACGATTAACGATTAATTTATTGGCAGGACAAAAGATGCGATCAACGAGAAGCGAACGAAATCTCGTTCGTCGTTAAATCGTTAACCGTGTTTATACACAACAATAATCGTGCAAATTCGAACGTTTTAACGATTATTTGAACAATAATCGGCTCGTGTAAAAGGGCCTTAACTTCTGCTGTTCAGTTGTGACCATGGCCTCTGAGAAGGCTTTTCCCTGGAAGCGCAGCAGCTCCCACACGCTGAGATTGGGGGGCCATTTGTTCTTTGTGTTAGAGCAAGATGCAGACCAAGAACATGATCATGTGCAACGTGGTGCCAGGCAATTGTTTTATGAGGCATACCTTATTGGGGTTCATCAGCATCTCCTATCCTACGTTGTATGATGAGCAACATAGTAATGTTCAGCCACCTGAGTGGATCCATGTGATGCGTCCGCTCAGTCACACAGTCAGCTATTACTAACCTTTTTTCTGTGGTTTTGCGCATCACCCACATACTCGTAGCGAGCAAATTGTAGAAATCTGTATGAGAATATGAATAAGCGATAAAAGCTTTGGGAATTTAAATGCATGTCTTGCGTTTCTGAGAAAATTACAGTTCATTCATCTAGGAGCTGACTACGTGAGTTTGCTGTATTTCTAGATGATTGTTACTTTTTTTTACTGTGGAATTTGGGAAAACTAGAACAAAAGTGGCATTTCCTGCTGCCAGTCTCTATTTCAGGTCCTCTTGTTTACATAGCGTTCAAATACAGAAACCCAGACATCAGAATGTACAGGAGCCTAAAATAAGATCTGCTCTGAAGGAAGCCACTTCGCTCTTCTACGATTAATGGAGCCCTGGTCCTCCATGCTTCTGTTTTCACACATCATTTGCGTGCTGAACATCTGTATGTTCTCCTTTTTGTTTCAGGAATCAGAGTTTGATCCTATGAAGTTTAACAGTGTTATTGAATGTGAGAAACCAAATAATGATTTGAGCAGATTTCGCGGTTACATGTGAGTATATCTTTTTTTTTTTTTTTTTTTTTTTTTTATTATTAAGAATATGTAAGATTTTCCATCCATAATACACAATATATTTTGATGTGTCTTCTAAAATATCTTTATGGAATGTACTTATTGTCCATGAGAGGCTTCGTTGTAAAGTGGGTGTGCCCCATCATTTGACATTGTGCACCAAAATTGCTCCAGCAACTAGCAGGTGGGAAGAACTTAGTCTAAGGGCTCATTCAGGCAGCCATAGTGTTTTGAGGTTCACAAAACACTGATACCAGTGTGCAGACCGCACACGGCCGGCACTATGATAAAAAATGCCTATTCTTGTCCGCGATTGCGAACAAGAATAGGCCATTCTCTATTTTTTTTTTTTTTTGCGGGGGCCGCAGAACGTAACTTCTTGTCCGCATCTTTTGCGGCCCCGTTGAAATGAATGGGTCCGCGGAACAGATCTGGACTCATTCATCCAGTCGTCTGAGCCCTAAGGCTTGAATGCGTCTGCAATCTGGAAAACAATTGCCTATTTTTCACAAAAAAAAAAAGACATAAGGCCTGATTTATCAACAGGGGACAGTTTGTAGTTTACCTTTTAAAATGTGTCTATTTGTGCAAACAGTCTGTGAGCCAAATTTATAAAATTTACTTGTTGAATCTAGCCCAGGCAAACTCTGACAGTCTGAAGCATTCCTTCCCAACAACCGCCTGCTCGTTATCGGGGGAGATGGGTGCTATTACATGTATCTCCTCCTCAATATAGGGAGGAGTGATCACGAAGGCTACTTTCACACTTGCGTTTGCAGGATCTGTTTGGGATCCATCCAGGCTCTCATGAACGGATCCGTCGTGATAATACAAACGTCTGCATCCGTTCTGAACAGATCCGTTTGTTTTATCTTTTACATAGCAAAGACTGATCCGTTTTCTATTGTGTCAGACAAAACGGATCCGTCCCCATTGACTTACATTGTGAGTCATGACAGATCCGTTTGGATAAGTTTCCGTCCAGCGGACACCAAAACGCTGCAAGCAGCGCTTTAGTGTCCACCTCCAAAACTGAATGGAGACTGAACTGAAGCAAAACTGATGCATTTTGAACGGATCCTTTTCCATTCAGAATGCATTAGGGAAAAACTGATCAGTTTAGGACCGTTTGTGAGAGCCTGTGACGGTGAAGTATGAAAGTAGCCTAACTCGTTTGCCAGCAGCAGACCGTGATTAGACCCCATGATCTGCTGCCAGTAAACAATGATTTTTTACGCACAAATTACCCGATGAACGAGCATTTTGCGGTGTAAACAGTGGTAGATTTACACAGTCAGGTCATCGCCAACGAGCATCCCTATGAGGACCGTGAAAAGGGCAATTGACTTATTTTCACCTGCCACGGACAATTTTTTGAGACAATCCCCATGATAAATCCAAAAACCATTGAACTCCACAGGAATGCTCACAAACGGCTGATTTCTGAAACGGACTTTAGCAGGAGCAAAAAAATAATGTTGGCCTGTTGCAGACTATTGATATTTGTTAATAAATGGACAGAAAAGTAGCCATTTACTCCAAAATAAAGACTGAACCAGTGTGATAAATAAGGGCCATAGTGTAGCGGCAGCCTATAGTTACGCCAGACTTTGCATAAACTAGACCGTCAAACTGTGCCAGGTTTATCAGTCTAAAAAGTAAACACTATTGGTAAATTGGCCCCAATATTGCTTGTAGGATCAATGCAGAAGGATGAAATTCCTAATGTCTTCCACTCCATACAAGATGCATCATATCTTCATGTACTGGGTCTAGATGTTGGACAGATTGTCCTGAGAAATAGATTCTCTAGAACAATTTCTAGCTTTTTTTTAGCGTGGTGCTAGGACCAACTCAAGCTAACAGTATTGTTGGAAACGAGATATGTTTGTAATTACGCCCACCATCCACAAGTATAGCAATGCTAGTTCCTGGAAAAGTGCTATGGATCTGCAGAAAATCAAGACTGAACTTTGGATGACTTGGCCGAACAAAGATTAGAAGTGTGAAAAACTCAAACCAAAATCAACTAATAGCATCTGAATGGGGGTACATGTGAATTAAAGGGGTTGTGTCACTTCAGCAAATGGCATTCATCATGTAGAGAAAGTTAATACAAGCCACTTACTAATGTATTGTGATTGTCCATATTGCTTCCTTTGCTGGCTGGATTCATTTTATACACTACATCACATTATACACTGCTCGTTTCCATGGTTAGGACCATCCTCCAATTCATCAGTGGTGCTCGTGCTTTCACACTATAGGAAAAAGTGCTGGCCTCTCTGGTGGCCGGGACCGTGGGAGTGCACATAGGCTAGTGTTTTTTTTCTATACTATGTAAGCATGGCCACCGCTGATGGGAATGTCTGACTATTGGGGCTCACTTGATAATGGCACAACCCCTTTAAGTGCCAGTTTTTCTGATTAATAATATGCGTATATAGATGAGAAGATTATGCAGGCACTTATACAGTCTGTCCAGGAATTTAATAGATGCACAATTTGGTTAAAGGGCAGATTTGTACCTATGACCTATGCGCACGCGCCGTCACGTTACTGAACCCGGAAGTCACGGCGCGTGCGCACTACAGAGAATGGGCTTGCAGAGTTCGGCGCTGCAAGCCTAGTGCGCACACGCACGGTCTGTCAAGAAGCAGGGGGGCGGGTTTATCTGATGAAGGGTGGTGTTAGGAGCTAGAAGGGTGTCGCAGATGCGGTGCTCAGAAGACAAGAGCACGCCTCTCGGTGCTCCGATGACTCATTAGCATATTTCTAAAAGAACGTTTTGCTGGCTAAACGCTTATTCCTTCTGCTAAATAAAGGTATGTGTGGGGAAAGGATTAAGAGCACTATTTGATTATATAACTAATTCCATAGGTTGAAAACTGGTGACGGAGCCTCTTTAAACCTGTCAGCTCTGAAACACCCTCCGAACTAGAGTAAGCGGTGTATAGTATAAGTGACATCGAGTCCGGTTAGGTAATTTTTATCTTCATACTCACTTCCATTCTGACTCTGTGCTCTGACAAACCAGCAGTAAAATGCACTCACTGGACTCCAGTGCTCACTCACATAATGGAGAGGACTCAAAGAAGAGTCCTCTCAATGTATTTTACTGCTGGTTTGTGGGAGCACAGCGTCAGAATGGAAATGAGTATGAAGATAAAACTTACATATTCGGATTCAGCACCACTTACACTATACATCTCTTACTCTAGTTCAGGGGGTGTTTTGGAGCTGACCGGTTCATAGTAACATAGTTTGTAAGGCCGAAAAAAGACATCTGTCCATCCAGTTTAGCCTGTTTTCCTACAAGTTGATCCAGAGGAAGGCAAAAAAAACCCCTGTGAGGTAGAAGCCAATTTTCCTCACTTTAGGGGGAAAAATTCCTTCCCGACTCCAATCAGGCAATCAGAATAACTCCCTGGATCAACGACCCCTCTCTAGTAACTATAACCTGGAATATTATTACCCTCCAGAAATACATCCAGGCCCTTCTTGAACTCTTTTAGTGAACTTTCCATCACCACCTCCTCAGGCAGAGAGTTCCACAGTCTCACTGCTCTTACCGTAAAGAATCCTCTTCTATGTTTATGTACAAACCTTCTTTCCTCCAGACGCAGAGGATGTCCCCTCGTCACAGTCCTGGGGATAAATAGATGATGGGAGAGATCTCTGTACTGACCCCTGATATATTTATACATAGTTATTAGATCTCCCCTCAGTCGTCTTTTTTCTAAAGTGAATAACCCTAATTTTGATAATCTTTCTGGGTACTGTAGTCCACCCATTCCAGTTATGACTTTAGTTGCCCTCCTCTGAACCCTCTCCAGCTCTGCTATGTCTGCCTTGTTCACAGGAGCCCAGTACTGTACACAGTACTCCATGTGTGGTCTGACTAGTGATTTGTAAAGTGGCAGGACTATGTTCTCATCACGGGTATCTATGCCTCTTTTGATGCAACCCATTATCTTATTGGCCTTGGCAGCAGCTGTCTGGCACTGGCTTCTACAGCTTAGTTTGCTGTTCACTAAAATTCCTAGGTCCTTTTCCATGTCAGAGTTACCCAGTGCTTTACCATTTAGTATGTACTGGTGACTTGCTTATTCCTTTCCATATGCATAACCTTACATTTGTCAGTGTTAAACCTCATCTGCCACTTTTCTGCCCAAGCCTCCAGTCTATCCAGATCCTGCTGTAGCAGTGCACTGTCCACTTCTGTGTTAATTACTTTACACAGTTTAGTGTCATCTGCAAAAATTGATATTTTACTATGCAAACCTTCTACAATATAATTAATAAATATATTGAAGAGAATAGGACCCAATACAGACCCCTGTGGTACCCCACTAGTGACAGTGACCCAATCTGAGTATCTACCGTTAATAACCACCCTCTGTTTTCTATCACTGAGCCAGTTACTTACCCACATACAGACATTTTCTCCCAGGCCAAGTATTCTCATTTTGTATACTAACCTTTTATGTGGTACAGTGTCAAATGCTTTGGAGAAGTCCAAATATACGACATGCCTTCAAGGCAGATCACACCACCATTTTGTTTCCCTTTGCCCTTTAAAGGAAACAAGAAAAGGGACATTTTATGCTAAACACTGCAAACAGGAGGCAAAGGGACAGTGTAACTTGTTTCTTCGGCTTAGTATTGTATTATTTTCTGATGATGGATACTGTGCATTGCCATATTTACATAGGGTGATGGAATTGCTCACCATTGGAGCAAAATTTTATAGCAAAGTCAAATGTCTGTAATGGAAAATGGATACTGATGTCTCCAGCCAGATAACTCTGCCAAATCAGTTTGCTTTTTTGTTTAAAAGCCGTCTTTCTTTTTCTGCAGGGTCCATAAAAATGGAAAGAAATCTGGTCTTTACAAAGAGAATCTTCTGTTACGAGGATGTACACTTAGAAACACAGAAGTTGTCTCCGGAATAGTCGTCTATGCAGGTACTGATTTCTTCCAACGTTTCCACTAGTTAAAGGTGATAATCTATGTAGTCTTCCAGATAAAATACTTAAATGGTGTTTTGCACAACTCAGTAGTACAGGTGACTATAAGAAATTTTGTAATATATTTTATCCCGGAAAATGCCTTTTTCTCCTTGTAGCTACTTTTTCTCACCAAGCCCCCTTCCATAGTCATCTACTAAGTGTTATATACATTATATCAGTGGGATAAATCATTAAATAGCTTCCGGTAATGATTTAAAATGGCCGCCAGCAACCTTTCCTAGAATGTAAACAGGACTGGTTAGCACCCCTTGCAGAACTGCCTAGGGGGGTACGTGGGCAGGGCCTCACTACAGACTACACTGCTCCCCATAGATGGTAATGACTGGATCCGGCCTACGATTTGCCATCATGGCTGAGCAGCCTGAAAGGAAACTCACCAATATGTGGTATAATCAAGTGCCAGAGTGTAGCGAGACCCTTCACCTTCCCCAGGCGACTCTGAAAGTGGTGGCAACCACTACACTCTAGGACAGGTTGCTGGTGGCCATTGTAAAACATTCCCGCAGAAGTCCTTTGATGTTGTGTCTGTAGTCTTGCAGTATATATTGCACTCCCTGGACCATACACTTTGGATTTAGTAAGCAGGCTGACGTTTTAAGTGTCATTTTTGTTTGTCTTTTGTAATTGTGTATATTCCATTGTATGTAGTGGTCTCAGTTGAAGTTGCAGGGTTTTGATTCTGAAAATACAGAGGAGTCAAATATAATAGAAGCCCTGGAGCTAACAGTGGCCACACATCTTCAATAGCTGTCGGCTAAACACTTGTTCAGCATACTCCACCATACAATTGCCTTGTAAGCTTGGTCAGCCTTGCATGCATGTTTTCTCAATGGAGAAAGGAGAGAGCCACCTCCAGACACCTGAATGGTGGCCTGTCTTCTGTGAGAACAAAAAGGATTGGACATGTTGAAATCTAGCATGTCAGACCCATATTTTCCCCCATCTGCCACCGGGGGAGAGTCAGCCCATCATTCACACCTAAGATAGCTGTTCTGGCTGAAATCGTCAGGTTCAGGTGGCTTTGTTCTTAACTGGAGCATTAGAGAGCCTGCCTCCTGAAACAGAAAAGGCATACAGTGCCTTGCGAAAGTATTTGCCCCCCTGGAACTTTTCAACCTTTTGCCACATTTCAGGCTTCAAACAAAAAGATATAACATTTTACATTTTTGGTGAAGAAACAACAACAAGTGGGTCACAATTGTGAAGTGGAACGAAATTTATTGGATCATTTAAACTTTTTTTGTAATAATAAAACTGAAAAGTGGGGCGTGCAAAATTATTCGTCCCCCTTGCATTAATTCTTTGTTGCGCCATCTTTTGCTGCGATTACAGCTACAAGTCTCTTGGGGTATGTCTCTTATCAGTTTTGCACATCTAGAGACTGAAATTCTTGCCCATTCTTCCTTGCAAAACAGCTGGAGCTCTTTGAGGTTGGATGGAGAGCGTTTGTGAACAGCAGTTTTCAGCTCTTTCCACATATTCTCAATTGGATTCAGGTCTGGACTTTGACTTGGCCATTCTAAGACCTGGATACGTTTATTTTTGAACCATTCCATTGTAGATTTTGCTTTATGTTTGGGATCATTGTCTTGTTGGAAGATAAATCTCCGTCCTAGTCTCAGGTCTTTTGCAGACTCCAACAGGTTTTCATCCAGAATGGTCCTGTATTTGGCTCCATCCATCTTCCCATCAATTTTAACCATCTTCCCTGTCCCTGCTGATGAAAAGCAGGCCCAAGCCATGATGCTGCCACCACCATGTTTGACAGTGGGGATGGTGTGTTCAGGGTGATGAGCTGTGTTGCTTTTACGCCAAACATATCGTTTTGCGTTGTTTCCAAAAAGTTGGATTTTGGTTTCATCTGACCAGAGCACCTTCTTCCACATGTTTGGTGTGTCTCCCAGGTGGCTTGTGGCAAACTGTAAATGAGACTTTTGATAGATTTCTTTGAGAAATGACTTTCTTCTTGCCACTCTTCCATAACGGCCAGATTTGTGAAGTGTTCGACTGATTGTTGTCCTATGGACAGACTCTCCCACCTCAGCTGCAGATCTCTGCAGTTCATCCAGAGTGATCATGGGCCTCTTGACTGCATCTCTGATCAGTTTTCTCCTTGTTTGAGATGAAAGTTTAGAGGGACGGCCTGGTCTTGGTAGATTTGCAGTGGTCTGATACTCCTTCCATTTCAATATGATCGCTTGCACAGAGCTCCTTGGGATGTTTAAAGCTTGGGAAATCTTTTGATATCCAAATCCGGCTTTAAACTTCTCCACAACAGTATCACGGACCTGCCTGGTGTGTTCCTTGGTCTTCATGATGCAGAACCCTGAGACTATCACAGAGCAGGTGCATTTATACGGAGACTTGATTACACACAGGTGGATTCTATTTATCTTCATCAGTCATTTAGGACAACATTGGATCATTCAGAGATCCTCAATGAACTTCTGGAGTGAGTTTTCTGAACTGAAAGTAAATGGGCCGAATAATTTTGCACGCCCCACTTTTCAGTTTTATTATTACAAAAAAAAATTAAATGATCCAATAAATTTCGTTCCACTTCACAATTGTGACCCACTTGTTGATTCTTCACCAAAAATTTAAAATGTTATATCTTTTTGTTTGAAGCCTGAATTGTGGCAAAAGGTTGAAAAGTTCCAGGGGGCAGAATACTTTTGCAAGGCACTGTACTTGCCTGCTCCTGCATGTCCATGTTCTGGTGTGTTTACATCCGGTGTTGCATGGCCATGGTCACTTGCTCTGCTGCAGCCAATGACTGGCTTCAGTGGTGTTTGTTGCTTGTGGCCACGTCACTGCTAAATCCGGTCATTGGCTGCAGAAGAGCGTGTGACCATGCCCATGCAGCACCGGTTGTAAGCACCCCTGGGACCAGAATAGGGACACATCGGAGGTAGTGTGGGACGTCCAGAGCGGCCGGGAACAGGCAAGTATGGATTTTCTATTTCAGGAGGCAGGCTGTGGGCATTGGATGAAAACGAATTATACCACAACAACCCCCTTGAAGGCTGTTCTCATACAGATAAAATATACAGTGTATTCCAGCACGTCAAACATCTGTTTTACGCTGCAAAAACGCCAGCAACACCTTCCCATTGATTTTTTTTTTTTTTTACCTAGCTGATTTCACGTATGCTTGGCATGTTAGTACTTTAAACATATTTTAGCTGCCACATTTGTTTTCTAACCCGTATTTTGGCCTTGTGAACATAGCCTGATAGCAGATATTTGTATGTGAGTCTTTTTCAGAAGCTGGGTCTTATTAGGTATATAATTATTATGCCTTGTAGGCCATGAAACCAAAGCATTGTTAAACAACAACGGACCTCGTTATAAACGTAGTAAGCTGGAAAGGCAGATGAATACGGACGTCTGCTGGTGTGTGCTAATACTCCTAGTTATGTGCCTGCTCTCTGCCATCGGTAAGAACTCGCTAATCTAAGCTTTATATGCAGCAATGTTTGTATTCATTATGCGACGATAAGGTCCACTGTGGATCCACACTAAAAACCGCATGTATTACATACATTTCTTAATGCTGAAATTGTGGGTTTCTGTGATTGCTTTTGTTTCTATTATTGCAGCAGCTAAACATTTCTATACTGGTCACGTTTTGTTATGGTTCAGTGTATATAGGAAGCACAGGCTGTCTAGTGCCATGGCATTCACTAGCGCATTGTCTCAGCCTGGAGGAACGTACATGTAGACAGTCTCTTATACATCATGCATTTACTATTCTAAACGAAAATGCAGGTCATTTATTAATCTAGTTAAGTAACATAGTAACGTAGTTTATAAGGCCAAAAAAAATATCTGTCCATCCAGTTCGGCCTGTTATCCTGCAAGTTGATCCAGAGGAAGGCAAAAAAACCCCTGTGAGGTAGAAGCCAATTTTCCTCACTTTAGGGGGAAAAATTCCTTCCTGACTCCAATCAGGCAATCAGAATAACTCCCTGGATCAACGACCCTTCTCTAGTAACTATAACCAGTAATATTATTACCCTCCAGAAATACATCCAGGCCTCTCTTGAACTCTTTTAGTGAACTTACCATCACCACCTCCTCAGGCAGAGAGTTCCATAGTCTCACTGCTCTTACCGTAAAGAATCCTCTTCTATATTTGTGTACAAACCTTCTTTCCTCCAGACGCAGAGGATGTCCCCTCGTCACAGTCCTGGGGATAAATAGATGATGGGAGAGATCTCTGTACTGACCCCTGATATATTTATACATAGTTATTAGATCTCCCCTCAGTCGTCTTTTTTCTAAAGTAAATAACCCTAATTTTGATAATCTTTCGGGGTACTGTAGTCCACCCATTCCAGTTATTACTTTAGTTTCCCTCCTCTGAACCCTCTCCAGCTCTGCTGTGTCTGCCTTGTTCACAGGAGCCCAGAACTCTACACAGTACTCCATGTGTGGTCTGACTAGTGATTTGTAAAGTGGCAGGACTATGTTCTCATCACGGGCATCTATGTCTCTTTTGATGAAACCCATTATCTTATTGGCCTTGGCAGCAGCTGTCTGACACTGGTTTCTACAGCTTAGTTTGCTGTTCACTAAATTCCTAAGTCCTTTTCCATGTCCATGTTACCCAGTGTTTTACAATTTAGTATATACTGGTGACTTGCGTTATTCCTTCCTATGTGCTTAACTTTACATTTGTCAGTGTTAAACCTCATCTGCCACTTCTCTGCCCAAGTCTCCAGTCTATCCAGATCCATCTGTAGCAGTGTACTGTCCTCTTCTGTGTTAATTACTTTACACAGTTTAGTGTCATCTGCAATCTATGACTTCTCCCTGCTCATGCCAGGTCTAAAAAAAATTGGTGGAGAAGGGGATGGGCTGGCCAGCCTGTCTAAGTTACCATTTTCTACGCCTGTTTCAGGCGTAGAAAAAGGTCTATAAACGTAGGATAGCAAGTAAGCTGTCTTACATTTAGAACTGGCGGAGGATCCGCCAAAGTTTTATATAGAGGCCGGCTCCTCTACATAACTTCGGTGGAACCACCACCAGCTATGGGGATTTATTAAGGCCGGCGTCTAATTTTATTCATTAAAATAACCACCTTGATACAAACAATCATTTAGGCTCGACTCACACACAGGCAGTTTTTCCATGCTGTGTCATAGAAGTTTTTACTTTATACCTCATGACTTTTTGAATCCACATCTGGCTTTGGTTCAGAAAAATTGTCACAAAATGCATGTGCCATTGCAGCCTAAAGGTTAAAGGTACAGCGACACTGCTTGCGGCCATGATCACTAACATTCAATGTAGCAATGATTCCAACTCGCACTGTGACCCCATTAATTTCTGTGGGATCAGCACTACGCTGAGATACCCCTGTGATCCGGGCCACGACAACGGTCACCTGACCAATGTCACCATGTAGCCATACCCTTTTTCACACATCCGTGTCTGTTTTGCTGACACAAAACCTTGCATCATTTGTGCATTCGCAAAAGTCCAAGTTTAGGACACTTGTCCATGGTTGATCAGTTTTTCACATCCACAAAAAGCTGCAACTTTTTTTTTTTTTTTTTTATAAACTAATTTACAAACTTTATCAATTTTATGTACAATGGATCAGTCAAAAACTGATCACACTCAGATGGCATCCATGTGTTGTCCTTACTTTACATGGACTCCATGACGCGCTTGTTAAGATCATAAGATAACCATGGACCGTACTAGTGCACGCTTCCATGTTTTCCTGTGGATCAACGATCAGCAGAAGAACACGGGCAGTAAACATTTAGAACAGAATGGATCCATGTCCTGCCCGTGGCTGTGAATCCCTGACATGTACACTTGGGTAAGCACTAGAAGTTGGCATCTCCTCTCTGTATTATATGTTGTGTGAACGTGCTATGATCATGTGTTGGCTGGCACTTCTCATGGGCATGGTCATGTCTGATAAATGAAGTCAGCTTTGTTTCTCATAAACATTACGCCCTGTCCTGACATGTTTCACCGTTTAGGTATCACATTATTTAATAGCAAATACCTCCCTGTCTGTATGATTTATACTTCGTAGTGCAACATTAAATTAATTTGTATTTTTAGGAACATATTTCTAAATTAAAAAAAAGATAGATAGATAGATAGAGATGGGGAGATGGAGATGTAGAGATATATAGTCCAGACCAAAAGTTTGGACACACCTTCTCATTCAAAGAGTTTTCTGTATTTTCATGACTATGAAAATTGTAGATTCACACTGAAGGCATCAAAACTATGAATTAACACATGTGGAATTATATACTTAAAAAAAGTGTGAAATATGTCTTATATTCTAGGTTCTTCAAAGTAGCCACCTTTTGCTTTGCTTACTGCTTTGCACACTCTTGGCATTCTCTTGATGAGCTTCAAGAGGTAGTCACCTAAAATCGTTTTCACTTCACAGGTGTGCCCTGTCCCTGGTTGGGACCATGAGTTGTGTTGGGCAGAAGTCAGATGGATACACAGCTGATAGTCCTACTGAATAGACTGTTAGAATTTGTATTATGGCAAGAAAAAAGCAGATAAGTAAGGAAAAACGAGTGGCCATCATTACTTGAAGAAATGAAGGTCATTCAGTCCGAAAAATTGGGAAAACTTTGAAAGTGTCCCCAAGTGCAGTCGCAAAAACCATCAAGTGCTACAAAGAAAATGGCTCATATGAGGACCGCCCCAGGAAAGGAAGACCAAGAGTCACCTCTGCTGCGGAGGATAAGTTCATCTGAGTCACCAGCCTCAAAAATCGCAGGTTAACAGCAGCTCAGATTAGAGACCAGGTCAATGCCACACAGAGTTCTAGCAGAAGACATATCTCTACAACAACTGTTAAGAAGAGACTCTGTGCAGCAGGCCTTCATGGTAAAATAGCTGCTAGGAAACCACTGCTAAGGAAAGGCAACAAGCAGAAGAGACTTGTTTGGGCTAAAGAACAGTGGAAATCTGTGCTTTGGTCTGATGAGTCCAAATTTGAGATCTTTGGTTCCAACCACTGTGTCTTTGTGCTACGCAGAAAAGGTGAACGGATGGACTCTACATGCCTGGTTCCCACCGTGAAGCATGGAGGAGGAGGTGTGATGGTGTGGGGGTGCTTTGCTGGTGACACTGTTGGGGCTTTATTCAAAATTGAAGGCATACTGAACCAGCATGGCTACCACAGCATCTTGCAGCGGCTTGCTATTCCATCTGGTTTGCGTTTAGTTGGACCATAATTTATTTATCAACAGGACAATGACCCCAAACACACCTCCAGGTTGTGTAAGGGCTATTTGACCAAGAAGCAGAGTGATTGGGTGCTACCCCAGATGACCTGGCCTCCACAGTCACCAGACCTGAACCCAATCGAGATGGTTTGGGGTGAGCTGGATCGCAGAGTGAAGGCAAAAGGGCCATCAAGTGCTAAGCATCTCTGGGAACTCCTTCAAGACTGTTGGAATACCATTTCAGGTGACTACCTCTTGAAGCTCATGAAGAGAATGCCAAGAGTGTGCAAAGCAGTAATCAAAGCAAAAGGTGGCTACTTTGAAGAACCTAGAATATAAGACATATTTTCAGTTGTTTCACACTTTTTTAAGTATATAATTCCACATGTGTTAATTCATAGTTTTGATGCCTTCAGTGTGAATCTACAATTTTAAGTTATGAAAATACAGAAAACTCTTTGAATGAGAAGGTGTGTCCAAACTTTTGGTCTGTACTGTGTGTATGTATGTATGTATGTATGTATGTGTGTGTGTATGTGTGTGTATGTATATATATATATATATATATATATATATATATATATATATATATACACTCACCGGCCACTTTATTAGGTACACCTGTCCAACTGCTCGTTAACACTTAATTTCTAATCAGCCAATCACATGGCGGCAACTCAGTGCATTTAGGCATGTAGACATGGTCAAGACAATCTCCTGCAGTTCAAACCGAGCATCAGTATGGGGAAGAAAGGTGATTTGAGTGCCTTTGAACGTGGCATGGTTGTTGGTGCCAGAAGGGCTGGTCTGAGTATTTCAGAAACTGCTGATCTACTGGGATTTTCACGCACAACCATCTCTAGGGTTTACAGAGAATGGTCCGAAAAAGAAAAAACATCCAGTGAGCAGCAGTTCTGTGGGCGGAAATGCCTTGTTGATGCCAGAGGTCAGAGGAGAATGGGCAGACTGGTTCGAGCTGATAGAAAGGCAACAGTGACTCAAATTGCCACCCGTTACAACCAAGGTAGGCAGAAGAGCATCTCTGAACGCACAGTACGTCGAACTTTGAGGCAGATGGGCTACAGCAGCAGAAGACCACACCGGGTGCCACTCCTTTCAGCTAAGAACAGGAAACTGAGGCTACAATTTGCACAAGCTCATCGAAATTGGACAGTAGAAGATTGGAAAAACGTTGCCTGGTCTGATGAGTCTCGATTTCTGCTGCGACATTCGGATGGTAGGGTCAGAATTTGGCGTCAACAACATGAAAGCATGGATCCATCCTGCCTTGTATCAACGGTTCAAGCTGGTGGTGGTGGTGTCATGGTGTGGGGAATATTTTCTTGGCACTCTTTTGGCCCCTTGGTACCAATTGAGCATCGTTGCAACGCCACAGCCTACCTGATTATTGTTGCTGACCATGTCCATCCCTTTATGACCACAATGTACCCAACATCTGATGGCTACTTTCAGCAGGATAATGCGCCATGTCATAAAGCTGGAATCATCTCAGACTGGTTTCTGATGACAATGAGTTCACTGTACTCAAATGGCCTCCACAGTCACCAGATTTCAATCCAATAGAGCATCTTTGGGATGTGGTGGAACGGGAGATTCGCATCATGGATGTGCAGCCGACAAATCTGCGGCAACTGTGTGATGCCATCATGTCAATATGGACCAAAATCTCTGAGGAATGCTTCCAGCACCTTGTTGAATCTATGCCACGAAGAATTGAGGCAGTTCTGAAGGCAAAAGGGGGTCCAACCCGTTACTGGCATGGTGTACCTAATAAAGTGGCCGGTGAGTGTATGTATGTATGTATATATGTGTGTGTATATATATATATATATATATATATATATATATATATATATATATATATATATATATATATATACATATACAGTTAGGGCCAGAAATATTTGGACAGTGACACAAGTTTTGTTATTTTAGCTGTTTACTAAAACATGTTCAGAAATACAATTACAGCTCTGTAATGGATAGCCTCCTCTTTTTCAAGGGACCAAAAGTAATTGGACAATGGACTCTAAGGGCTGCAATTAACTCTGAAGGCGTCTCCCTCGTAAACCTGTAATCAATGAAGTAGTTAAAAGGTCTGGGGTTGATTCCAGGTGTGTGGTTTTGCATTTGGAAGCTGTTGCTGTGACCA